>PVKS010004463.1:0-82366 GCA_004027875.1 Aplodontia rufa | reverse complement strand
AAAAATTAAAAAAAGAATACCAGCTGCATGGATTCTATCATAGTGGTTTTTACCTATCTTTAGAATGTAAAGATGTGCAGTATTGTTGGCAAAGCTACTTACTGACCACCAGCTGAGAACTGGTCTGGAGAAGATCAGAAAGAAAATTAATTATTAAATAGGAAACTCTTTATTAAGTAAATGTTGTTTCTGTGCCCAAAATTAGGCAAACTTTGGGAGATACAAAGCCAAACAAGATCCCTGGCTTCCAACCATCTTAGATGAAAAGACAATAAAACACTGGTGCTGAGATGGGCCTCTGTGCATCACGCGGGAGGGCACAGAAAACAAGTGAATGGGATTGTAGAGGAAGGCAGGAGAAAGTGGGAAGAGGGAGGAACTGGCACCTGAACTGAGTTCTAAGACACAGCAACGTTCAGGCTGATCCAGGATGAAAGAAAGGTGCTTCAGGTGGACACGGCAGCATGACGAGGCGACAGCAGGGGACCCGGAGCACTGCAAAATGTTCTTTGTGGTTGGGTTGAGGGCTGTGTGTGTGTGGAGAGAGAAAGAGAGAGGTAGCTATGGAGAGCAGACTGAGAGAAGCCAGAAGCCAAATCAGGAAAGTCCTTTTATAATAAATGTGTATGTGTGTGTGTCTGAACATTTTGAATATTCCTCTGTTCCACCAAGAAAATACAACTAATTCATCTAATCTGATGGCACTAGATGGTTACTAGATGACCCACTTCAAATGCAGGAAGGTAATCTCAAAAGTTCCACTGCTCAGAAAAAATGTATAGTCTTATACAACGGACAAGGAAAAGCATTTTGCAGCTCTTTTGTTAGGCTAAAGAGTTAGGCAAAATTTATAGACAGACTTAAACAAAGAAAATATGAAGTCAAATTGGGTAATCAGAAAAAACTACATCCCTTTAGCATGTGTGCGTGTGTATGTGCTTGCCAAGCTGGGGACGTAACCCAGGGTCTCATTCACACCAGGAAAGCATTATACCACTGAACCATATCCCCAAGTCTCCAACCCAAGAATTTATAAAAGTGATTATAAAGTTTATTGGCCAATTAAAAACTTGGAAATGTAAATAATATAAATTACTGACGATGTATTTTTAAACATATTGGGTAGATGATCACTTATGGTTGAATAAAATCTGTGCTTTATATATCTTACAAGCACAGCTGACTCTGAGTTTATTTGGGGGTTTGTGATTTCATATTCAAAACAAAACCAAACAAAATAGCAGGAAGTGGGAAGGAAGTCTACAACATATTCTTAATTAGACTGTGAGATCCCAGGGGGCAACTTCCTTTCCCTAGATAATACTAGGTAATAAAGAAATATTTGTTGACTTACACTCATGGCCGAATTCCACTTAATGTATAAAGGATCTGGTGAGTGCAAAGAGATCAATGAATAGGTGAGCATTAGCACTTGTAAGAAATCTCCTTAACACACACACATACACTCTTTCTCTCCCCATCACTCCTGCCGTCAAGCATCTTCAGGTTGCTATTCAGCAAAACAGAAAGGGCCACATGTTAGGAAAGATGTGGATATACAAAGCAACATTAGTAGCTGCAGTGCTTCTCTGTGCCAAGAAATATTCTTGGTAACAAATATAGTCTTGGGCTGGAGTAGTGGCTCAGCGGTTATAGCACTTACCTGGCATGCACAAGGACCTGGGTTCAAACCGTGGTGCCTAAAAGTAGGGGAAGCAAAGGCCAGATGAAAAAATAAATAAAACTGATTTTCTATTTCTCTCACTCTCTCTTTACAGGTATGGTGGTTCATACCTGTAATCCCAGGGGTTCAGGAGGCTGAGGCAGGAGGATTGCAAGTTCAAAGCCAGCCTCAACAACTTAGTGAGGCCCTGAGCAACTCTGTAAGACCCTGTCCCAAAACATAAAAGGGGCTGGGGATGTGACTCAGTGGTTAAGTGCCCCTGGGTTCAATCCTTGGATGGATATATATTCTCTTCTTTCTGGGGATGATGTTAATCAAGTTGCAAACAGGAGAGAAATGTGACTGGAGGAAGGGATTCTTACTGAGAAATCTGACAAAGCCTAGAAGCATGACATGATTAAAATAATTCTAAATAATTCTAAATAATTCTGTGTATTCCCAGAGTCCAACAATATTCAAAGGACTACAACAAAATCCAGCATTTAAAACACAAAAATAAAACCACATGTCCTGTATCCAATCAAAATCTGCCTAGCGTGGAAGTATATGGGAAAATACTCAAGAAAAGAGAAAAATCAATCAAGAGAGCAAGGTCCAGAAATGACACAGATAACAGAATTAGTAGACAGGAGATTGAAACAGTAATAAGTGTGATTCCATGTTTCAAAATATAAAGAAATATATGAACATGATAAGGAGAGAAATGAAGAACACAGCAACAGAAACTATTCAAAATAAAACAGTCAGAGAGAAAGGGATGAAGGAGCAGTCAGTGAACTGTGGGACGATGCCAAGTAGCCTCATATCCATGCAACTTCAGCTCCCAGGAGGGACAGGGAACAAAGAAAATGAAGAGAGATAGACTAGCTGAAAATTTTCCAAATTGAATGAGAAACAAATCCCAGGTCAGTGAACCTCACACAGAAGACAAAACAATAGCAAGTCACATTACAACCAAGTCGCTGAAAGCCAGTGACACAGAAAAGCCAAGCACGCTGAGCAGAAGGAAAGCGGGGGCAGGGAGATAAGAATGGGAAGGAAGAAATAAGAATTCGGGCTTTTGATGGCCAGGTGGACAGGATCTTTACCAGCCGAAACTGCCTGCTCTTGGGGAAAAGGGTGTTAGACGAAGATGAACTTGGCAAGCACATTGGGCACGGCCTAAAGAGGGACAGTGGTGGCACGAGGTCAAGAGGATCTAACAGAAAATAAAGAACAGCGCCACAGGCAAAAAGGAGGAGTTGGAGGGGGAAAGAGAGACAAGAACAACCTTTGCTAAAAACTAAAAAGGCTTAGGCATCCTGTCCCCCATTCCGGGTATCTCTCTGTCTCTCATGCTCCCACCATGACTCATCACCATGGGATGCAGCCACCGGGTCTTCAAGCTCCGCTGATGCCCGCATCATGCCCTGGAGCCTCCAGGACTAATCCTTGAAAAATGGCTCGGCTACAAAAGATGGGATATTTTTTTAAAAATTTTAGAGTAGAAAACACTCTGAGAAGATGGCTGTATTGACTTCAGAACCAGCATGCCCACCAAGAAAAAGTGTTCAATTCAGTTTGAAGAATGATCCTAAAATTATGATAAACACTCCTCAAAGTAGCAAGGGACATACAGCTTCAAAGTTCAGCTGAGGAACAATGACAAAAGTGAATTTCTGTCAACACCACCTTGTAGTCTGAGAAAAAGATTAATAGTTCCAAGGACTCATTCTGACAGTGAAAGTGAATATTCTTTCAGTTTGGAAGATGCTGAAGGGGTTGCTCGAGACTATGAAGAGGAGAGGGACGCAGGCACAGCCAAAAGATTCAAGCCCAGAATAAGAGTTTCAGTTCTTGTTTGAAAAGAAACACCTTCAAAGAAAACAAAAAGAGATGAAATAAGTGACTTGGCAGAATATTTTGAAACTCACAGCAGTTCAAAAGTTAAACCTCTGATAAAACACTGCAGAAACGAAAGAGAGCTAAACTGGATCAGTAACCTTTGCATAACTGTTATGCTTTGAATGCGAGGTGTTCCCCAAAAAGTTCATATGTGACAATTCAGGAAGGTGGAGGTGAAATGACTGGGTTAGAAAAGCCTAACCCCATCAGTGAGTTAATCCTCTTGCCAGCAGGTAGGTGTGGCTGGAGGAGTTGGCTCACTGGGGCGTGCCTTTAGGGGACACATTCTGTATCTGGCCTGGAGCTCCTCTCTCTCCTCTGCTTCCCCCCTTGACACTCTGGAGCTCTCTGGAGCCAAGGCTGCCGTCTCCTTGAGCCTTGAGGAATGGAACAGGCCTTCCATGGACTAATATCTCTGAAATCGTGAGCCCTAAAATAAACTTCTTCTCCTAAAATTGTTCTTGTCAGGTCCATTCATCACAGCAACGAAAACCTGACTAAAACAAGAATCTGTTCAGTTAGGTTTCTCCTTCCTTTTCTGATGAACTTAAATAACAGTAGAAGGAACTTGGTCAAAGATGAAAAAGTGCTATGGTTACACCTTGGATTGTGGTTGATGGTTTGGGTTTAAAGAGAGATTTCCCAGAAAGGTTTCAGACCGCCATGCTATAGGATTTCATTCATGTGGTCATCAATGGCTTTGTTCCTGAAATCAATGTGAAATCAGTTCTGAATTCTATAATTGAAGAAGTCCTTCATCATCCTGGGATTTTATAACATTGGCTGGATAAGCAAGATAGGGTAATCAAAAGAAGATTCTTCTTTAGAACTCCACTTCCCATCCACATTTGGATAGCCAAATGTTGAGAGGGACAACAGCCAGCAAATTACTGGACAGTAGTCATCATTGTGTACTGTGAACACCACGGCATCTGCTCAATGCTCTTCTCAGTGGGGTCATGCACAGGAGAGCAGTTGTAACTGCCTCTGGTCTACAGCGACAATATCTAGTTCTTACACTGAAGGAACCTCTAAAGGAAATTCTCTTTTGGATGCACAGTCTGTATCTCTATCTCTTAGTTCCCTGACCCCCATATCTCACTAACCCTTATTCCTGATGCAAGGGGGATGTTGAGGCTACTAATCGGATGCCAGGGTGCATTCCCTGCCAGTGGTGATCTGATGCACCAAGCCTAGTTAGCTGAATTTGGGGTCCATAGACTTAGAAGAACACATGAGGAATTGATGGAATGGAGTTTTCATTGATTCCTGCTGCTGACAGAACACTGAATGATTTCTTGGGTAAAGGAAGAGGAGGTTTGAAGCTGTCTTTTGCTCGTGAACTTTCTGTGAAAGGGTTGTTATATTCTACCTACTCTTCCTCAAGTCAAAAGTGTTGTGTTTACATCTGACATTAGATTATTTTTCCACCATATGAGACTTAATACTGGGCAGAGATGACATCTGATTGGCCTGGCAGCTATATGATCTGTAGCATGATGGGGTGGTCCTCAACTTGGGGAAAAGGTGCCTCTCACACATTATCCCTCTGCACACTTTTTGCCAGAATGAACAGTGTGTGCAGGGACTATCTGGAACTGAATTTATGAAAATTATTTTATACTAAAAATGCAAATTCTAATTTCTGAGGGCCTTTTAGCACTTCCAGAGCTGACCGCTTACAAGTGCACATGTTCCAGAGTGGAGAAATACAGATGCAGGTACAACATAAATCTGCTTTAGTTGCTGTTTTGTGTGTCAGAATCAATGACTGTGATGGAGAAGGCAAAGCATCTTGGGCTGTTTCTGAGACAACTTAACGAAAGGTGTAGACTGAGAAGTCAGAGTTTCGCTTTCTCCTTTTGGGCAGAGGCTACATCCTCGTGCAGTGGGTGGAGGTATGATCTACGCAGCTGGGATAGCAGGAAGAGCACAGGCAGTACGCGGTGGAGAGCCAAGCCAGGACATGAACAACAGCTCATGACATTTGGAACAATGAATACCTGTGCCTTGCTTTGACCTTCATGATACCAGTGAGAAGTCGGTTTAGAGAAGTAAAAATAATTTTATGTTTTCATTGCTTTCAAGCCAATAGAAAATAAAAACATTTCATTATTCTTTTTTTTTAGAAAGAGAGAAGGACAGTGAGAGAGAGAGAGAAAGACAGAATCAATTTTATTTTATTTAGTTTTTCATGTACTTTCGTTGCTGGGACACTTCATTGTGTACGTGGTGCTGGGGTTTGAACCCACGTACTTGGCATGCAAGGCAAGCGCCGTAACTGCTAAGCCACTGCTCCAGCCCCATTCATTATTCTTATAAATTGATATATCATTCTTTTCCTGAACAGCATGCAGGTGAGTAGTATATTATTGGCTGGCTATGAATTAACCAGTATTCTGTCCACTCCATATAAAACTCACTATAGGGGCTAGGCATGCTCGAGGACATGGGTTCGAACCCCAGCACCACGTACACAACAAAGTATTAGAGCAACGATAGTCACATGAAAACATAAATAAAATTGATTCTCTCTCACTTTTCCTCTCTTAAAAAAATCTCACTAAAAAAAATCTCACTATAAGGCATCCCATTTTTTTTCTTAAAACGACAATTTCAATCCTCCTAAATGTTTATATAAGCCTTCCTTTTTTAATTTTTTAAAATTTTTTTATTAGAAGTATATAGAGATACAGTTGAGGGGGAAACATTATCAAAACATTAGCAATCAATGGATATAAACTTTGTTATCCAGGGGAAAAGCCAAAACATGGATAACCACCTTGGATTTTACCTGTTGCAGTTTCCCCCAGAAGAACTCATGCGTTAAATGGGTAGTTCGTGGAGGAATGACTTCGGCTTCTGGGATGGTTCCCCCATTTTCCCAATCTCCAGATTCCTATGAGTTCTTCATATACCCTCCCCCCTCCCTACACCTCCAAGTAACCTAGAGAGCCATCCCCCTATTACTCTGAAAGTTATTCAATTTGAAGTTTTGTTAGGTTAGCCGTCTGCCATACAGCTTCCCCATATATGCTAGCATCAACAGATGAGAGAAACCATTTGGCCCTTGAGTCTCTGAGCTTGGGAGACTTCACTAAGCATAATTCTATCCATCTCCATCATTTTTGAAAAAGCCATAATATTGTCCTCTCTAATGGCCGAGTAGTATTCCAAAGTATACATGTACCAAAGTTTTTGTATCCACTCATCAAGTGAGGGGCATCTGGGTTGGTTCCATAGTCTAGCTATAGTAAATTGAGCTGCTATAAACATTGATGAAGCCACATCACTATAATATGCTGATTCTAACTCTTTTGGGAAAATTCCCAGGAGTGGGATAGCTGGGTCATAAGGTGGTTCCATCCTTAATTTTTTGAGGATTCTCCATACAGCTTTCCATAGTGGCTGAACCAGTTTGCAGTCCCACCAGCAGTGTAACAGTATTCCTCTTTTCCCAGAGCCCCTCCAGCATCTGTTGTTGTTCGTATTTTTCATTTTTGCCACTCTAACAGGACTGAGGTGGTATCTCATGGAAGTTTTGATTTGCATTTCCCTTATAACTAATGATGTAGAGCATTTTCTCATATATTTGTGGGCTTTCTGGACTTCTACTGGAGAGAAGTTCTTTTTGAGATCTTTAGCCCATTTATCAATTGGATTGTTTGTGAGTTTGGACTTTAGTTTCGTTAGTTCCCTGTATATTCTGGATATTAGCCCTCTGTCCGAGGTGTAGCAGGCAAAAATTTTCTGCCATTCTGTAGGTTCTCTCTTGATGCTCTTGACTAGATCTTTAGCTGTGCAGAAACTTTTTAGTTTAATTGCATCCCATTCATTTAATTTTGATTTTACAGCATGTGCCATAGGAGTTTTGTTAAGGAAGAAGCTGCCGACTCCTATAAGGTGTAGTGTTGACCCGACTTCTTTTTCTAGTAAATTTAAAGTTGTAGGCTTAATATCCAGGTCTTTGATCCATTTTGATTTAATTTTTGTGCAGAAGCCTTCCTTTTTTAAAAGCAATTTTATTTAGTTTTTCATGTGACTTTCATTCCTCAGACACTGTTGTGTACGTGGTGCTGGGGTTTGAACTCACGCAAGCCAGGTAAGTGTCATAACAGGTGAGCCACCGCTCCAGCCCTGACACAAGCCTTCCAAGGGGGAAAAATAACCTTGGCTACTGTTGTCAGCTTACAGTCTTTACATATTCCCTGAAATATTTCATACTTGGAAATGATATTATTCATTAAAATATCAATATAATAAAATGTATACCGCATTAACAGTTTTAGGTGGGAAAAAAAGGAAGCAGTTTCAAGGAAAAGGGTTAGTGGTGTAAGAACATCAATTGTAAAAAACAGAAGCAACCAATCATGAAATCCTAGTGAAGAAAGAAGCAACTGGGAGGACCTACTCCATCTTACAGTGTCCCCTGGGATTTTACTTCCCAGTTGTATGTTTCTAAACATTCTCTTCCTGTTCAAAGAGCCCAAAATTATTCCAGGTATTACAAGCTAGGTATAAATATTTTTAAAAATCCCTTTACTCTTTCCTTCAACACAAGAAATAGAAGCTTTTATTAAAAGGCAATTTACTCAAAAGAAGAAAATTTATAATAAGAAGCAGTATAAAAGTCTTGCATTAAAAGGAACAAATATAGATGAGGTTACAGAGAATAGATATTTAAAGAAAACCAAATTCTAACCCTGATGGTCTTGATGGACCACAGTAAGATTCCCAAGAACCATGGTTTCCTTTCTCATATTTTGAATATAAATATTGTTTACGTTGTAATATAAATGTCAATGTTAAAATAAGCCTCCTATCAGTCCACCCGATGTTTATTGAGATGGCACCTATTATGCGTTTAGGCACTACCACGTGCGTTGCTCTGGGAATACAGCAGTGCAGCAATTTAGAAACACACATGCGCGCGCGCACACACACATACACATACACACAGAGTTCTTGCCTCCTGGCGTTTGTAATTTAAACAGATATAACGGGAGATTATAATGAACTGTGCCGTAACAGGTCCAAGTACTTTATATGCATTATCTCGTTTAACTCACTATAATCTTATTGAAACATCTACAAAGAAGGTACTATTGCTATCCTGTTTTACAGATGAGAAAACAAAAGGACCAAGAGGTCAAAGAGTTGTCCAAGGTCACACAACTAGAAAGTAAGCGTTGCAGACAGAATCTGAATTCAAGCAGCCTGATCCCATAGCTCATCTCCTAGTCGGTATTTTTGTTGCTTCTAGTAAATACAAAAAACAGTGAGTTAAATCTGTCCAGGCAGTACATGGTGTCTGGTGTAGCAAGGTCAAGACAAAAGAGGACCGTCTGAGGAAGAAGGTTACTGCAATCCTAAGACAACTGTTACAGCGGTGGGGTTGCTTAGATCAAAACCAGGTTTGTAGACAGCTGTGAAGGGAGTGTGTGTGAGGAAGCGGGGGTCACCTGACACACAGGTGGCAGGAAGATGTGAGGTGACTCAGCAAGCGGCTAGGATGGAGTCAGGACAGGAAATGAAGCCTGGAGCTGCTGGTGGATCAGAAGCCTGTTCTGTTTGACCAGGCTTTTGGAGGCTGAGGCCACTCCAGTGCCACTAGCCCATGGTCTACTCCTGGGCAGTTTTCAGACAGATGGGCTCCTCTTTTTTATTACTTTCCCAAAACCCTGGCTTCATAATTCACCTCGAATAGATACCTAAGAAAAAAAGATAGACCAGAGAGACACAAGACAGCTGTACAGGCTCAGACTAGTAATCTAAACTGTCTTAAAACTTCTTTCTGAGATTGTGTCTTAGCATAATTTTCCATGCCCTGCTACCTACATTACCATAGAATTTTGTAACGCTCTGCTTCCTGTTCCTGAGAACTCAGAGTACTTTGCAAATGTCTCCGTCAGTATCCTAACAGCTTGTGAGAAAGTAGAGCAGTCATTATCTCCCTATTTTATAGCAAGTCTAACACTTAAAGCAGCTCCAGGAACAAGCATAACACTTAGAAAGAGGTTTTCAAAGAACATCAGAATATCAAGCTGCCACCAAAGGTGATCAGAAACGCTGTTACTTCTTTACATTCTAAAATTCTCATGCCACTCGACTAATTTCTGTCATGTCACAAAGCATCTGTAGTCACAGAAGCACCTCTCTGGATGCGGCAACATTATTCAAGCATTTTCTGTGATTATTTTGTCCTTTTAGAGATTACATGTCCTCAACCACTCCCATTAGAGCCCACAAACAAATGGAAAAGCTCACAGAGCAGAACCCTTGCTCTTCTTTGTGCTCACAGAGGCAGGGTGATTCACAGGAAGCTCCAGTGACCCACAGTGGGGCACTATTCATTAGGGAAGAGCTACGGATGTATAAATCAACATGTCAGAGGAGGAAGTCCGGGTGGACCAGCGGGAACTGCACACTACATACGCATTTGTTCCGCTCTCTGCTGGCTCACCTGGCTCCAGTGGCTCACACCATATGATAATCAATTACGCTGACAAGTTTCCCCACAAATTGTTTCAGCCTCAGGTACTCATGCACCTCAGAGGTGAGATCTGGAGCCCTCTGAGGAGGAGAGTGAGCAGGGAGCTTGGCTTCCAGTAAAACAAGAACATATGGAATGTTTGGGGGAGAGAGTGTGCGAGCAAGCGTGCAAGAATGCACACGCAGGGGAGAATTCGTTCAAGGGTAGAGGTACAACTCAGATACGCCTCATACTGGGAGTGACGATAACATTTGAGGACTGATGACTTTTAAAAACCAGTTCTTGTTTTTTTAAAAAAAACTGGCAGTTGTAAATCCAGTATTCTAGCTTATTCCAGGACTAAAGTTAACTGCTCTGTGTGGTCTTTCTATGCTGAGCAAAACAGAACACATTGCGGGCACAAAATCAACTAACTAGCCAACAGGAGAACTGGGCTTTGAACGTATTTTAGCGCTCGCTGACTTTGGGATGTTAAGCAAGGTCATCTCCTTTCTATGCTGGCAAGGGGCAAGATATTCTTCATGAACCATGGTGACATCTCTAGCCTGCCCACTGTAAAGTAAACTCGGGATTCAGCTCATATTTCCAAGTTAAAGACATGAGTCATCCTCACTTATCTTTCCTAGATTTTAGTTATCAGGGCACCTTATTTATGAGACAGGCCAAGATGGGATTGGAAATCCCCACAATGCATTCTGCTGCACTAAACTCCATAGGCATCCCGCCAAACTCAGCGTGAAAAAACAGTAACAGAACCACCCACAGAATGCCCGGCGAGGCAGCTTTTATCCCAAGTGCAAGAACAGTTAGTGGTTAAAAATCAGAATATTGAAGCTTTGATGTACTTCCTTCTAAGACAATCTCTTCACAAAGGAAACACCTACACCACTGGGAAGGATAGAGTCCATACCCAGAATCAGCAATTACTTCCACACTTCGAGATTTCACCAACCAGGAGGGAAAGGAGACAGGCACAGATCCAACTTTTTATTTTACTAAGATGCTTAAAACAAAAAAAGACAGATCACCTTATCATCACTGTTTTATTTTTTTTTTTAGTTGAATATGGACTTACAATTGAGGGGGAATCACTATCAAACAATCAAGAACAAAAGTATATTCACATAGTTAGCCAAGGCTGATGTCATGTCATGGTTCCCCCCTTGGGTTCCCCATAGTCTATGTTTACCCCAAATGAACCCCTGTGTTAAATGGACTTCTCATGGAGGTCGTAGATCTCCTTTTGAGTTGATTCCACCATACTCCTTCCCTCCAGTTTCCTTGCTATCCTTCCTAATCCTTCCCCCCTTTTTGCCACCCTCCCTACGTCTCCAGGTATCCTAGGCAAGGTTCCCCCTGTTTCTGTAAAAATCCATACATGTTGAGGTTATTATTAGCTTAGCCATCTAACATACTGTTTCCGGTTGTATTCTAGCTTCACAAATGAGAGAAAACATTCAGCCCTTGAGTCTCTGAGATTGGGATACTTCACTTAGCATAATTTTTTCCATCTCCATCCATTTGGCTGCAAAAGCCATAATATCGTTTTCTCTAATGGCCGAGTAGTAATCCATTGTATGTATGTACCAAAGTTTCTGAAGCCACTCATTGAGTGAGGGGCATCTGGGTTGGTTCCACAGTATCACTGCTTTCTTAAAGTCATGAATATTTTAGCATAAAGAGAAAAATATTATCAGAAAAACAAAAGGTAGTTCCCCCAAGAAAGCAGACTTGAGGTCTTCACCCAGGCACCCCCACCCCACACACATGCACACATATGTACTACCAGCCTTCTGTGGATCAATGCTGGGCTGGTGGCACAGGTTGGTGGACTAGCCTTTGCGGGCCAGTGCAGTACGAGGGAGGTGTTAGGTGTCAGTAATAAAGTCCATGTTTTGCAGATCACTATGACTAATGAGACATGCCCAAGGACAAAGTTCCAATAGTGTGATTATTTTCAACTTTGGATAGTGTGGGAGAGTGCTTGCTTTGTCAAACCTGTGCTCCATACATTCACTATAGATGAGACTGAAGGCAGGTTTCTGAGATTTAAAAAGGAGGAGAAATAAAATACACTAACACTCAGCTGTCATGATTTTATCTCTGAGTTGTTAAGTATAAATTTTTTAAAATACAAAATTAGCACAAAATTCAAAAGCATTAAATGAAATTGTTCAACAGCCTCTTACTGTGGGTAACTTAGGAGGCACTTTAAGAACGTGAAGATATAATTTGGAAAAAAACCTCTAATGATTCATAAAATTACCACAGTTCCCATGTAACAGAAAACAATAGAGCCCACCACAAAATATAGACAGAGCATTCAAATCATTTTAATGGTTTCTCATTTTTTTCTTTTAAACTCTCTGCTCCTTTTATCACTAAGATTTTTTTTAAATGAAAAGTAGAATGTCCCTGCTGCCCATTTTCTTCTTTTATTGTGTCCCTTTTGTTCTAAACATGAGGGTAAAATTAAGTGCCAAGATCACTAGAGATTTCCAGATGGTCAGACAAACGAGTACTCTGGCTCCTGGGCTGCGTTTTTTATAGATCCGGACACTCTTCTCTCACTCTGTCTCTGTGGCTCTTGTTCAATACATGTTTGATTTAGCTTAAGTACCTTAAATATGCGACAACCAAATTTCTATCTTGAATGAAGGCCGAAATTGATTTAATTGCTAAAATCAAAATGGAAATTTTCTACGCAGTTAGAAAACTGTTCCTTTATTTTCCTGGTATTCTTATTTGAAGGAAAATATTAAAAGTCTGCATTATATATTTTGCAATTTTTGCAGGTTGTTCTGAAATGTAACTACTTTTATTTTATTTTTCTCCCTTCCTGATGGACGCCTTTCCTCTGGTTTATTCTTTCACCCTTCTCCTCATTCCTAGGGCTTTATATTAAGTTGTATCCCCAGGGCATGCTGCCTCTTCTTTCATTTTTATATATTTCTTTACTGCTACATGCTTGGTCTTGAACCCTGTCATATAATAAGCCTGCAGGAAAGTACTAAGTAATTGTTTTTGCTAGCTTTTTCATAGCAGTGACCAAAACACCTGACAAGAACAACTTAAAGGAGGAAAAGTTTATTTGGGGCTCATGATTTCAGAGGTGTCAGTCCACAGATGGCCGACACCATTGCTCTGAGCCCGAGCAACGGCAGCGCAGCACAGGAGAAAGGTGTGGAAGAGGGAAGATGCTCCCCTCCTGGGTACAGGGAAGGGGCTCCAAGAAGATGCACTCTTCCAGGGCACAGTCCCTGGGACCTGCCTCCTCCAGCTACGCCCCACCTGCCTACAGTTTCCACCCAGTTCATTCAAACTCGAATGGACTGATTAGGTCACAGCTGTCACAGTTCAATCATTTCATATACCTACATCAACACAGGAGCTTTTGGGGGACGCCTCATATCCAAACCATAACAGTAACAAATGCAAGTGTTTACGGTAATAAATACGTATCTACTCTTACTAGGTACCACGCATTATTCTACGTGCTTTAAAAATTATTAGCTCATTTAGGCCTCTAATTCACACAGGGAAAACTGAGGCACAAAAAATAACACGACTAGTGAACAGTGGATCCAGATTCAGAGCCATAAGTGTGGCTTCAGAGCCCCTGCTCTTACCTGCTGGTAAAGAAAGAATATGAGGGAGGAAGGAAAAAAAAGAATACGAAGGAGGAGGAAGGTACAGGGGATTGGTGGTAGAAATAAGGGAGGAAGAGAGAAATGAATGATTGGCTCATTAGGGATGAAAATGAAGGAAGGAGGAGCAGCCTAGGAGCGATCATGAATCCAGGGCAAAAATCTGGGCCTGATGGATCCCTGGGACTATGAGGTAAAGAAATGCAAGGCAGGCGTGACAACGATGGCAATAGAGTTTGCCATCTTGAAGATAAATGGCAACTGGGGTGGCTCGGGTCACTGGCAACTGGTAGTGGAAGCAAAGGGCATGACTGGGGATGTACAGCAGGCATATGTCTGATAACTGGCTCTCCAAGGAGACGGAGGAGTCTTGATTTGTAGTGTTTGCTGGTTGTAGCAATGCAAATAGTTCCACCAGGAACAATTTTAAGCAGTCAATGTGATGTCACTGAACTCAGAGCTGGGAAGATATGCACAGTAACATACACAGTGACACAGTAATGTTGCCATCAGCTAAGACAGATTGGAAATGAACTCAAGGGCACGGATAGGTGAATTTGAATTTTTATTACCTTATTACCTTTGCTTTTTTATTGGTATTGGGGACTGAACCCAGAGGTGCTTACCCACTGAGCCACATTCCCAGCCCTTGTTATTTTTTATTTTGAGACAGGCTCTCGCTTATTTGCTGAGGCTGGCCTCAAGCTTACAATCCTCTAGCTTCAGCCTCCTGAACCACTGGGATTACAGGCATGCACCGCCACACCCACCTACTTTTGCTTTTAATATTATGGAATTTATTTTTATTTATGGTTGTTTTTATTAATCAGCTTGCAAAATTCCTAAAAATTTCAGACCATCTCTCAGGAACCTCAGGAATATGACTACCCAAATGCATCCATTTGCAAATATGTGGATGGATAGTGATCTGGGGATTTGACCTTATAATTCACCACAGCTAGGAAATAAATTCAGGAAGAGGGAGATAGACAAGAATGATAGAGCTAATGAAAAACAGAGCATGCATTCTTTTTTTTTTTTTTTTTTAAAGAGAGAGGGACAGTGAGAGAGAAAGAGAGAAACAACTTTATTTTGTTTTTCACATGGAACTTCGTTGCTCCAACACTTAGTTGTGTACGTGGTGCTGGGGTTTGAACCTGGGTCCTCGTGCTTGCCAGGCAAGCGCCGAAACCACTGAGCCACCGCTCCAGCCCCCAGAGCATGCATTCTTAATCTGATGAGTGGAAAAAGAGGTCAAGTGTGAAAAAGAGAGTTTGAGAAGGTAAGTCTGGAGCAGGGTGGAGTCTGTGCCCTCTACCATGCTACAGGCTGCAAGTGACAAACAAATACAGGCTGATCCTTGACACCTGCTCTCAACTCCCTAAGCAAGGTCTTGCATCTTCTATCTCAGTCCTGTGGGAACTTTTACTCATGGGAAACAATCGGAGCTCAAGAAGGAGTAGAGGATATTTCATAAAACAATGTGCTTTTGGTGAGCTACAATGATAAACTATAAAAAATGAATACAACTAAGGAATTTAGTGAAGACAATCTATGTATAAAGCGGGATGTGACACTGAGAAAATCCTTTTTGGAAAGCTCTGATATTGGCAAAATAAAAAAAGTGAAATATCACAGGCAATTAGCCTTTGGAGAAAGATGGTCTGTTTCACTGAACAAGGCTTCCCTGCAGTCAAGAGTCCAGTACAATCATTTCCAGGAACCTTTTTCCACTACGTGGATTTCCATGATACCTGTTCCATGAGGTCTTTGAAATTCTTTGACTTGAGTACAAAGGGAGTGTGTAAAAGAAAAAGAATTACTTTTAATGGAAAACATGCTACCTTAATGCTTAAGATTCTATCCGAAAATTCATGAGCTCACAAAGGAATACACACTTAAAATTTCTGACCTCAAGCTTCTCCTGTAATTTTTACTGGATGCAGCACAATATAGAATTTTACGTATAAAGCACTTATCAATGCTTTTCGAATTGAAAGATTAGGGCAAGATCCATCTCATTACGCCAAACTGCCAAATAATGGGCTGTTTTGCTAATTGACACCTGAACGTCTAATTATAACTGGCAACTCCACATAGTGGAGCGCCTTAGGTCAGAGAATCATCCAGTTTCAGGATCCCAAGTGGCAAGCTGCGGATTGAACTGGAAGTTAGTTAACACAGTTCTCACTCATATAATTGCAAACAGAAAGCCCAGCTCAAAGCCTCAGGTTGATTGGTAAAGCCAATACTGAGACTGAGGCCCTTTCAGGCTTATTGAACATTGTTTCTGCTCCCCTGGTGCTCAAGTGGTAAGAATTTCCTACCTTAACATTCTATCTTCCTGCCATAGTTGATGTGATGCTGCTCAGACACAGAAAAGCCACTATGTCTAATGAAGAATCTCTACCAAGTTCCTTCTCCAGAAAAATCATTTAGTGACTATTTCTTGAGCATCTATTGTTAAGGATGCTTAACAATATTGCCAAGGAAATAGAATGGGAGACTAACTTTTATGCAATACCTCCTCTGTGCCAGGGATTGTGCCAAGCAGGGCCACAGGCTTCATGTCATTCAGTCCTCACATACCTCATTTACAGATGAAGACAGGGAGCTGCTGGAAGGTTAAGTTCAATGTTGAGATAACAGCTGGAAAGCGATGGAGCCCAGAGCTGCGTCCATGCCAACCTACTCGAAGCTGCTCTTTCCAATTTATCACATTGCCACTTACATCAGAAATTATCAGACAAGGCATGAAGAGAATGCAATCGAGTTTTAGTGTTCTGGAAGATGAGAGAAAAGATGCATATGCAGACACTGAGTTACACACAGGAGATATGCATGAATGCTATTCGTCAGAGCCTGGGATGCTCGACAGTGATTTCAGACACAGACCAGAATGCAAGTGGGGCCTTTACGGAGCATAAGCAGAAAAACTATTTATAGCAAGGGTAGGAAGAGAAGACGGGAACATATTCTTCCTCATATGTCTTTAGGGAAAGGCAGGGCACAGCCTGCGAGTAAGGGCACAGGTGGAAGGAAGAGAGAGATGCGCTAAGAGAAGAATTTGCTTCCAGGTAAAGAAAGCAGACTGAACCTGCATATAGGTTCTCTCGCAAGACCCTGCTGATATGATAGTAAAAGAGATTCTTTCTTTTCCAAGACATACACCTTCAAGGGTGAGGAGAACAGGAGGGAGAAAACCAAACAAAATCAAGCCAATTTTGGAAGCCGGAAAGTAGATTAGAGTGGCAAATGTGTCTGAAAGAGTAGAAAACAGAATCCCTGAAAGTAGTGGGGAAAGCTGCAAAGCAACCTGTTCTCTGCTTTGAATTCCTATCACTCTGGGTGCAGCTGGATGCAGGTGTGAAAGGACTGCTTGCAGATCCATTTCAGTAGCCACATTCCAGGTCTCCTCCCCATCGGGAAGCAGTCTCTCCTCCACCCTGACAAAAGTCTGAAGCTTTATTCTCCGGAAAGAATAAAATAGAGGGTCTCTGGACTAGAAGATGGTATGAACAATTAGGAGTGAGAGAAAACAAGGGCATTAGGTGAACTGGCACACACTGAACTACAAGAATCCCTGGCCCACTGCCACCTTTTTGCCATTTGGTTTCCTGGTTGCTGGCAGCCAGGCCTTCAGTCTCCAGAAAGCAGATTAGAGAATCTTCCTCGGTGGAGTCTGGTCCAAAAGGAATGGCCTAAAGATGTGAAAACTGGAGGTTTCCCAAATGAACGGCCCATTCAAATCTCCACAATTCTATGACCCCAGCCCAAGCCATGAAGTGTGATCAGAAGGATACACAGCAGCTAAAGACTCATGCTCCTACACTAAAAAAAAGAAAGGAAGGATCTGAGGATCTGTTTGAAGCATACTCCAACAGAACTCTTACTAAAGACAGAATATAATATTTTAATTGACTTATAAATGAACATCCTTGCTTTTGCCTTCTGTGTTCTTGGCAATTATTTGATTACCAAATTGATGAAATAAGCTCAAATGGATGCAGGACTAAAAGAGAAGGCCATTAGCACCATGCTTTAAACAGTCCTAGGAAGCACACTGTAGTCAGAGAACAGACAGAGTGCAGAGCGCAAGTTATAATCTTCCTTTAATTAAGTGAATCAATATGCATTTGCTCGGGGTTCTACTGAAAGGACCTGGGCTTTTTAAATATGCATGCCCACCTCTGAGGCATCTAAAAATTGGTCTTTGCAGGTTTAAGGAAATGACTAGAGTATTCCACTGTTATTCTACAGGTCACCCTAAATGTCACTTTTTTTTTTCCTTCAAGAAGGAGGGGACAGTGAGAGAGAAAGAGAGAAACAATTTTTATTTAGTTTTTCATGTGACTTTCATTCTTTGGACATTTCATTGTGTACAAGGTGCTAGGATTTGAACTCGCGTATTCCCACATACCAGGCAAGCGCCCTAACCACCAAGCCACCACTCCAGCCCCCTAAATGTCACTTTTAAGTGAATGTGGCAGGATAATCTGAGAGACTAATTCTGTTCTGATGCAGAAATGGGTGGGAAAAACTTCAAAAAGTATTTTTTCCTTCCCTGCCTTCATGTAAAGAATCATCATCTTTTGTTCCCCAAGAAAAGTTTAACAGCTTTTATTTTTTTCTGTAAGGAGAAAATTTACCAGTTAGGTCTTTGAAAAGAGGAGGCTGGGCTGGCACTGCCCTCAGGGGAAAGGGGTGGAAGGTTCTGTATGCTCTAAAAGGCTTGATGTCAATGATGATAATGATAACACGGTGCTGAGCACCATTTTAGAAAGTGTTCGTTGTATATATGCTAGAAATTTACATATAGTGTACTTAATCCGTGCAATACTTTTGTGAAGAAGGTACAATTATTGCTGCTTTGCAAGGCAAAAAGTATGAGGCAGAGGCCCAAGGCTACCCAGGTGGCAAGTGGCACAGCCAGGAGTTGAACCCAGGCAGTCTGCTCCAGAGCCCGCAGGCTTAATTACTCCTAGTGGATCCTGGGAGTCAGGAAATGCCTGAACCAAGGAGTGGCAGCTTCCATAGGGCAGATCAGTTGGTGTCTGTGTGTCTGGGAGCCCAATACCACACTACAACCATGAAAGGTCCAGGGGTTGAGATTTGTTGGCTTGGATAGGGAGATTGTAGGACATGGAAGAGTCAAATGTTTTCAAATCAACCAAAGGGACTTGCAAATGCACCTCCCAGCAAAAACGAGGATGGATGGAATCCATTTCGGCAGAGGGAGCATGCAAACTGCGGTCTTCACTAGAGGCTGTGCATGTGCAGTCTTGCAAAGCTCTAAAACTCAAAGCTTCAAGCAGTAACTAGGTGAGGCAGTGGATGTACTAATTAGCTTGATTGTGGTAATCATTTCACAATGTACACATTTATCAAATCATCATGTTGTACACCTTAACCGTATACAATTTTTATTTCTAAATTATACTTCAATAAAGCTGGGGGCAGGGGAACACCTTCTAAGCTTCACAGCATGCAGACTCTCAGATCCAGAGATGAATCAAAATGAATTCTCCTTTGGTACACAGATAAATAATTAAATAGGAGGGCAGTTGTCAGAGCTGAAATTTAACAGAAGGAGGAAGTTGCAGTGCCTTAGATTAACCAATCCCCACCACCCAGCCCATGTGACTGAGTACCCCAGCCCCTGCCAATAATAGGACAGCAGTCTTGCAGCATGGCCTCTCCACCTGGAGTGGTTTTTTGCCCACCTCCTCTTGCACTGAAGAGCACATCTGCATCCCTCTTCTTTAGCCCCTGCCCCAAACCATCTCATCCCAACTAAACCTTGAGCCACACGGGGGCCCTACACATGCTGAGCAGCCATTCAGTGTCTGATACCCAGTAAGCCACATGCTTGAGGGAAGACTTGTGCAGCAGGGAGAGTTTAATTCACCTGCAAAAATCTTGAGACATGAATGTAAAGAAAAACATGCATAGCAAAATAGAAGCCTCTGAGTTCACAATGATTGGTCATCAAGATGCTAGCTTAAGAAAGCAACTAATTAAAAAATGAGTATTCCTAGAGGAATGAATAAAAATACACATGAAAATGCAACAGATGGGACTATAATGTGGTTCAATTAAATGCTCAGAATATTAGTATAATTTAAAAGAACTACTGGCATACATTTGATTTATATATCATTTCTTTCTTTTTTTTTTTTTTTTTAAGAGAGAGGGACAGTGAGAGAGAGGAACAACTTTTATTGAGTTTTTCACATGGCCCCAGCCGCTCCAACACTCAGCTGCGCACGTGGTGCTGGGGTCCGAACCTGGGTCCCTGTGCTTGCCAGGCAAGCGCCGAAACTGCTGAGCCACCGCTCCAGCCCCTTTATATGTCATTTCTAAGTATGAGAGAACTCTGGAGGGTTTCATCCCAAACTATGCTTGTTTTCATCTGATTCAATGCACTGCCAGTAAATTTCTTAATTTTCATTTCTACTGACATGAGGTTTCTATTTTTTTAAGAATTAAAATAAGAATTCTGTAAAAATAAAAAAAATCTTAGAAATACCTTAAATCTGATTGGGCTAATGAAATTAGTCAAGATAACAGCTCTGTCACATGAAATTTGTCTAAACAAATTAAAAAGTATTACATAAATGTAAATATCTTTACAGTTACATGCATAATAATCCTTCATGACTCATTTTCAGACAAAGAATTTCCAAATAAAATCCAAATTCCTAAAAGATGGTTTATGGTTTACTTGTTCTAAAATAATATTTAATAAACTGAAATTCCAGTACAACCACTTTGTGATTTGTGTAATTTCTTACACTCTTGTCTGATGATTTTTCTAAAATTTATTCATACTGTCCTGCCTTTTGCAGCTAAATCCATAGATCTCAAGGTAGCCACATAATGAGTCATTATGAATTAATGATGTTATTATTACAATTAACCTTTCTGTTCAGCAACAAAGATATGCCCTCAAAAGGTACTGTGGCAGAGAGCAGTTTGCATCCCACTTAAATGGCTCCAAACCAGCATGTAGCTTAATGATTTCACAGTTTTTCTTATGGAGACCAGCAGCTATTAAAAGTTAATGCTTTGAGTAAAAAACAGCCTTCGACTATTATTCTTTTGCATTCTTGAAATACTAGCATGCTGCTTTTTAAAATAATGTGGACAAGGGGCTAGGGATATAGCTCAGTGGTTTAGTGTGTGAGAGGCCTGGGTTCAATCCCCAGTACCAATAAATAAAAAAATAATAATAATGTAAAGCAGAAAAATCATATAGCCAAATTTTATTAGAGTAACTAGATTTGGCTGAGAGTCTATGGGTAAAGTACATGGGCTCTGGTACCTTGATTATGACCATTAGTGATGTAACTCAAAAGCTTCCATTTTACTTATACTAATCCACTTTTGGTTCCTAATTTCTTGATCAATTAGGTCTTTTAAGGATATAAAGTGCAAAAGCATTGCTATCTTTTTCAAGTCAGGTGTGAAAAAAGTACCATGAATACTTTGATGAATAAGACAGGATTCATGATAGAAATGTATTTTTCATATCTCTGAGTTAAAATTATAAAGTTTCCTGAAACAAAGCCTGCTCCTCTTCATTTCTGTGTAACTCAGCACCTGCAGTTGTGCCTGTGCATAGCTGGTAATCAATTATTTCCTGAAATCTCATAGGAATGAGAGGACATGTCTTTGGTAGTTCATGGAGTGCAGCAACTGCCTTCATGAGAGGAACAAAGCAACGCACGTGGACATACCTCCCCACTGGAACGCAGAGCAGGGAAGGAGCACAACCCACAGGACCGGGTCAAGGAAGCAGAGAAGGAACCCGGGGGCTGACCACGCAGCACTGAGCAGATGAGTGCTCAGAAAAGCCCTTCCCTCCTCCTGTCCCCAAACCATCAGATGTCATCAGGGCTTGGGTTTCTGTTCTTAGGACTCCTGACCTAGGAAACTGACATCTGGACTCCTGCATTTTCACTTCTCACATGTAAGAATGCGAGATCCAGACATACTACGGCACGACATTGTCTAGTTTTGTAGAATTAATGCTCTCTTTTTTTTCTTTTAAGAGATAGAGGGAAAGTGTGCATGAGAGAGAGACAGAGACAGAGAGAATCAATTTTATTTAGTTTTCATGTGGCTTTCTTTGCTCCAACACTTTGTTGTGTACATGGTGCTGGGGTTCAAACCCATGTCCTTGCGCATGCCAGGCAAGTGCCATAACTGTTGAGCCACCACTCTAGCCCCACTAATGTTCTCTTTTCTATTAAACCTTATAGTCTGAGTTTCCTAATATATATATAACAAAAATGTGTTTGCTGTAATATAAAACCTAAATTTCATAGTGTGTAGTTAGGTGGAGTTGTCTTAAAGTTAC
Source organism: Aplodontia rufa (assembly GCA_004027875.1). Classification (NCBI taxonomy): domain Eukaryota; kingdom Metazoa; phylum Chordata; class Mammalia; order Rodentia; family Aplodontiidae; genus Aplodontia; species Aplodontia rufa. The sequence goes on along the minus strand of PVKS010004463.1, from coordinate 60,296 downwards.
AAACTATATGTTTGCTATGTAGCCATTTTGAGCCCCCCCAACATATCTTCCTTTGTCCTCAGTCTACCAATCATAATGCTGGTAGTATACTAGATGATTGAATCATAACTATAGCCCTTCCCTTTGCATTCCCCAATTTTATTTTTTAACTAAATTGAGTTTATTTATTTGTTCAACATAGTCTAAAATATTGGAGGGAATCGTTGTTATACATTAACACATGGATATTGACAAAGCAAGCCAAGGAGGATGCCAGTTCATGATCTCCCTCCTTTGAGTTCCCCCGATCCCATGTTTCCCCTACTTTACCCCATGTTAGTTGGGCTTCTCATGGATGTCAAGGGTTCCTAACTGGATTGATAACCCCCTTACTCTCTCCCCCCAGCTGCCTTGATATTCCCCCTAGTCCCTCGCTTTCCTCCCTGCTCCCTTTCCTTCATCACCCAGCATCATAGCCATGGTTTGCCCTGCTTGTGTAAAAAATTCACCCATGTTGCCAAAGAGCTAAACAGAAACTTCTCAACAGAGGACACTGATCAAGCCAATGAATACATGAGAAAGTGTTCTAAATCATTAGTAATCAGAGAAATGCAAATGCAAACTACATTAAAATGTCACTTTAGACCAGTCAGATCGGCAAAAATGAAGAAAATAAACAATAATAGATGCTGGGGTTGTGGAGAGATAGGCACACTAGCACACTGTTGGTGGAACTGTAGGCTGGTACAGCCCCTCTGGAAAGCACTGTGGAGAATCCTCAAAAAATGAGGGATGAGCCCACCATATGATCCTGCTATTCCTCTCCTGGGTATTTTTCCAGGGGATTTAGAATCAGTACACTACAGTGACACAGTGAAATTGATGTTCATAGCAGCTTAATTTACAATAGCTAAATTATGGAATCAACCTAGATGTCCCTCACTGGATGAATAGATCCAAAAACTGTGGTACATATATACCGTGGAGTTTTACACAGCAATTAGAAACAATGATATTACAGCCTTTGAAGGTAAATGGATGGAAGAAATTATGCTGAGTGAAATAAGCTTAACCCAGAGAACCAAGGGTTGAATGTCTTCACTCATCTGTGGAGGCTGGAGCTAGACATTAGCCATTGAGAAAGGCGGTCTATTATCATGCTTTAAATCTGGATAAGGTGTAATGTCATACAACCTAAGGCATTTATAGAGATGTAATGGGAAGGAGGGGGGAGGGTAAGGGTGGGTAATTGGGGGGGCTCTTGGGGGTAAATCTAATTTTCAGAATTTATATATATATATATATTATTTCGTTAGAAGCTTGTTTGATAGTTCAACAAATAAATTTCTGAATAAAATAAAAAAATCACCCATATTGATGTTATTATTTAGCTTAGCCAACTTTCCATCTGTTTCTGATTGTATTATAGCTTACACATATGAGAGAAAACATTTGGCCCTTGAGTCTCTGAGTTTGGGATATTTCACTCAGCATAATTTTTTTCTATCTCTGTCCATTTGGCTGCAAATGCCATGATATCATTCTTTCTAATAGCAGAGTAGAACTCCATTGCATATATGTACCACAATTTTTGAATCCACTCATCCAGCAAGGGGCATCCCGGTTAGTTCCAAAGTTTAGCTATATTAAATTGAACTGCTATAAACACTGATGAAGCTGTGACTCTTTAATATGCTGATTCTAGCTCTTTTGGGAAAATACCCAGGAATGGGATAGCTGGGTCAAAAGGTGGTTTCATCCCTAGTTTTTTGAGGAGTCTCCACACTGCTTTCCAGAATGGCTGTACAAGCTTGCAGTCCCACTAACAATGTGATAATGTTCCTTTTTTTCCACAACCCCTCCAGCATCTGTTATTATTCGTATTCTTCATTTTTGCCACTCTGACAGGAGTGAGGTGGAATCTCAGGGAAGTTTTGACTTGATTTCTCTGACTGCTAGTAATGTAGAGCATTTTCTCATATATTTATGGGCTTTTTGGACTTCCTCCATTGAGAAGTTTCTATTTAGGTCTCTGGCCCATTTTATTGAATGGATTATTTGTGGTTTTGGTGTTCAGTTTTTTGAATCCTTTGCTACCCTCTGTCCGAGGTGTAGCAGGCAAAGATTTTTCTCCCATTCTGTAGATTCTCTCTTGACATTCTCGACTAATTCTTTAGCTGTGCAGAAGCTTTTTAGTTTAATAGCAGGGCATTCATTTATTCTTTTTTTTTTTTCTTTTTTTTCAGGGCTGAGGACCGGGGCCTTGTGCGTGCTAGGCAAGTGCTCTACCACTGAGCTAAATCCCCTACCCCAGCACTTATTTATTGTTGGCTTTAATTCTTGTGCTATGGGAGTCTTGTTAAGGAAGGCAGTGCTGACATCTATGTCGTGGAATGTTGATCCTGTTTTTTCTTCAAACAGTTGTATACTTGCTGGTTTAATTTCCGGATCTTTGAACCATTTTGATTTGATTCTTGTGCAGGATGAAAGGTAAGGATCTAAAATCAGTTGACTGCATGTGGCTGTCCAGTTCATCCAGCACCATTTGTTGAACAGGCTGTCCTTCTTCCACACTGTGCTTTTGCCCCCTTTGTCAAATATCAGAAGATTGAAGATTTGAGGTTTTATGTCGATATCTTCTATTCTGTTCCATTGTTCTTCATTTCTGTTTTGATACCAATACTACGCTGTTTTTGTTACTTTAGCCTTATAGTATAATTTCAGGTCGGGAATTATGACACCTCCTGCTTCCTCTTTCTTGCTTAGTAATGTTTTGGCTATTCTGGGCCTTCTGTTATTCCAAATGGATTTGAGAATTGCTTTTTCTATATCTGTGAAAAATGTTATTGGTATCTTAATGGAGATTGCACTGAATCTATATAGGGCTTTCGGTAGAATGGCCATTTTGATTATACTGATTCTGCCTAACCAAGAACCTGGAATGTTTTTCCATTTACTCAGGTCTTCTGCAATTTCTTTTTTTAACATTCGATAGCTTTTGTTGTAGAGGTCCTTTATATTTTTTGTTAGATTGATGCCCAAGTATTTTTTTCTTTTTGAGGCTATTGCAAATGAGACAGATTTGCTGATTTCTTCTTCAGTGGAACTGTTGCTGGGGTATAGGAAAGCTATAGATTTATGAGTGTTGATCTTATAATCAGCCACCTTGCTAAAATAATTTATAAGCTCTAGAATTCTTCTGGTCAAGCTTATTGGGTCTTCTAGGTATAGGATCATGTCATCAGCAAATAGAGAGCTTGACTTCCTCTTTGATTCCTTTGTCATCCTTCTCTTGACTGACAGCTCTGGCTAGGGTTTCAAGGACTATATTGAAAAAGAGTGGTGAAGTGGACAGCCTTGCCTTGTTCCTGAATTCAGTGGCATTCCCCAATCTTAGATTAGTCAATTGTGTAGCTTGTAACCCTGAACTCCTCCCATCAGAGCAACGGGCACTGCCGCATTAGGACAGACTTCCTGCCCCGTGACCTTGCTTGTCAGATTATTTTTGGTAGCGCACCATTCTGCAAAAGTTGTTTGTCTTGCTGAGTAACTTTTGAGCATGTGTCTGACTTCTTGTGGCACCCCAATATTTCCAACAGTTCCCATTTCTGATACGCGAAATTAACTTAGGGAATCTCTCTCTTGTTCTATAATTATCCATAGTCATTAAATCCTTTTCCTTTTTTAATATGAGTGCAAACATTTTAAAAGCTAGAGGGAAATGATCTGACAATTTACTTCTAAGCAATACACCATGGATTGGTGTTTAGAAAATTATTAAATACTAGTAGCTATTGGAAAAGATTGGGAGGTAACAAGATCACCTAATGATTCCTACCAATTTTTGTAAACTGAAAATTTCTAAAGCCTTCCTGATCCAGAAAAGGAAGCAGAGTAAAAAGAACACAGAATGAGCTAGAAGAACTGAATAGCAGATCCTGATCTAGCACTCTCCAACTGTGCTATAGTAGCCATCTCATAAATTTTTCCTTATAAAATAGAAGAAATTACCAATCTTTTAAGATAGTTGTACACATGATATACACAAAGGCAATAGGTAAAAAAGCCATCCAAATATTTACCGGTAACATCCATTTCATATAAATCAGTGGGTAACATATAAATCAGTGGGTCTAGTCAAATCAAACTTCAGAACTTGTGAACAAAAAGCACAGTGGCCACACAGTTCTCTGCACTATTTCATCATAGTTGTCTACATGAAGTAGTGATTAGAGATATCAGAGGCATTGGCCAGCAATCATCAAAATATTAACCAGTGACAGCGATAAGAATTTAAAGTCTGGGGCTGCAGTGGTGGCTCAGTGGTTTCGGCGCTTGTCTGGCAAGTGCGAGGACCCGGGTTCAAACCCCAGCACCACGTACACAACTAAGCGTTGGAGCAACTAAGGCCATGTGAAAAACTAAATAAAGTTGTTTCTTTCTTTCTCTGTCTCTCTCACTGTCCCTCTCTCTCTTAAAAAAAAGAATTTAAAGTCTTAGGTGTGGAAAGAACAAATTCCAGAACCAACATGAGAAGATATACTTATTACTGACACTAAAGCTACTCTAAATAGATACAAGAAGAAAACAAATAACTCAAGGGCCACCTACTGCCTTTAATGAAATCTGTTTACTCATATAACTGTTTGGTCAGTAGATTCCAGTAGAATACTTGAATGTCAACTGTCAGTCACTGGTGCTGAGCTTTAAAGCTGGGAGCTTTTCCAAATAAGAAAGCTGTTCCAAACTAGATGGCATCCTCTACCAGTCTTTATTTTCTTGGCAAAATATTTCAATGAAATAAATATGCAGACTACAACACAATTATCCATGTTGACAAATTATTCAGATTCATGGATCCTTGCAACAACAGAGACCCTTGGCCTGGAAACTGCTGCCATATATGTTCTTTTTTAAACGCTTTTAATCATACATCTTTGCCCATTAGTAAACTTTCTCACTAATGGCATAAATTTGCCACATCACCAAATGTACGCAGATGATGGAAATGTTTCCCTGACATAATTCCCACCTCAGGTTTTTGTTTTTCACAATGCTTTGCTCATGCTAGGCAAGTGCTCTATCATCAAGTTATGTCTCCATCTCCTACCTCAGTTTTTTAATAAGAAATATATATGGGGCTGGGGGTTGCAGTTCAGGGGTAGAATGTTTGTCTGGTGTTTGTGAGGACCTGGGTTCAGTCCCCTGTACTGTTAAAAAAGAAAGAAAGAAAGAAAGAAAGAAAGAAGACTATTTCTCATTTGATGTAAAAAACAACCTTGAATTCCTGGAGACTTCCCTGAAAATCTTAGAAACAGTCACACATGAGCTTCATGGCTGGAAGCAATGATTTAGCTTAACTAAAGATGATCCCTTCTGCAGTAATTAGTACTTCTGTTAATCAACCAGTCAATCAAAAACATACAATGTGCAGGAAATAAAGCTCTTTTACATGAGTCAGATAAAGCTAAAAAAAAAAAAAAAAAAAGAAAGAGAAAGAAAACTAAAGATACGAACCCCTTGAGCCAGTGCCTAGGGTATGAGTTACCACTTTAATCCAAAGTTTCCAAAACTAAGTGTGAACCAAACACGTGTCTCATGACTTTAATCACCAGAAGCAAATGGTGATTTGCCTCTAAATTTGCCTTTTCCACCCTTCACATGCAAGGCGCCTGGCTTCAAACATACCTGCCCTTCTTGAAGTGCAGAAAGCTCTTTCATCAGAATTGCCCTGGGTGCTTGTTAAAATGTCACCATAAATGTCCAGGCCCGAAAAATCAGAATCTGTAGGGCTGGAGTCCAGGAAACGTGTGATTTTAAACAAGGTCTGAAGGAAATTCTTGAGCACCCAAGTTAGAGAATCACTCTGGTCCTTCTGTTGCTCTCCCCACTTTCTGAGGAGATCTCTCAAACCTTTGGGATCTCTCCTGGGATGCACTGTCTACCCTGTCTGAATACACGTTGGCTTTAAAAGGATTCTCTGGTGACATGGCTCACTTACTTTTTTGACCTGAGGATAGCTGAATTAACTTCAGCTGAGGGGGCTGCTTGGTGAAAGAGGTGACAGTTGAGCCAGTAGTACTTGGGGTGAGTGGAAGTGCCCTCAGCAGAGCAAAGTGAAAGAAACAGCAGGAATGCTCTCAGCATACAGGGGGAACAGGGAGCAGCTAAGTTTGGCTGAGGTGTCTGAATAAATCCTAGTTATATCTAGAGAAACAAACCCATGCAGATTAAGAAGGTATTAGCGGATGCATATTAATGCATTCAGACCATGAGACCATGAAAGTGGACGTGCTTTTAAAAGTTTAAAGTATTTTGCATGTGACATTATTATTTCATGGACTAAATTAAGGAATTTAAATTCTATCTCTAAAAACTAGAAGTAGAGAGAAAAAGAAGAAGCATCTATGAAACACTTAATGTGTATTAAGACTGCACCAGATACTTAACTATTTTAATTATTTATTTTTTGGTACTGAGGATTGAACCCTGGGGTGCTTAACCACTGAGCCATGTCCCCAGTCCTTTTTTATTTTTTATTTTGAGACAGGGTCTTGTTAAGTTGGTTAGTTAGGGCTTAAGTTGCTGAGGCAGGCTTTGAACTTGTCAAACTCCTGCCTCTGCCTCCCAAGTCGTTGGGATTACAGGTGTGCACCACGGCATCCGGCTAACTATTTGATATTTATTAAGTCACCAACATTTCTCTGACATATTATTTTCCTTCGTGTTAAACCAAAACTAGTAGACATTAAGATATTTGTCCAAAGGAGGGAAAGATTTCCTTGATTCTTTTATTGAATGGTTTCTTCTTCTTTCGTACAAACTGGCAGATCAATACATCTCTGAAATCACCAGAATTTAAAACAAACTGTTTTAACTGTCAATGGCACTTTTAGGAATGAGGAATTGCTGGCTCCTTCACTGCTTCCTTAGAACTTCTGTTTTGGTGACTGATCTCTCATGCTTGTTAGCTTGACTGTGTAAAGGGTAGAAATGCTGTGGAAAACACGGCATAAAAAGGGAAGGGAGCTGTCCAACACTGGCCACTATGTGGAACCAGACATTCCCCAGCACAGCACCTTCTCAGGTGTTTTTCTGACACACAGTTAACGCCTTAAAGTTGGCTCCTCTCAAGAACAAACAGGCATTGGCCTCCAGGCTTTGGATGTTTTCAGAGGGGCAAACACATACCTACAGTGCTCTGTTGGCTATCAGAACTCTATTTAAAACCCAAAAACCGCATAGTTTGAGCCTCTAAGAAATTGCCAAAATTTGACTGTATTGACCAATAAAAGTAGTAATTTCATAACATAATAGACACATTTGAGATGTGTCGTAAAGAGTCCACATCTTGGCTCTGCTTTTTGGAAGAAAACACTACTATTTGTCACAAAATTTTCTGCATTTTAAAGAGCTTCAGGATATAAAACATTAGCAACATTGACTATTACACTTACAAGTGCTAGAGCAATTTCCACCCAGCATCTTATTTTATCTTCACAATTGTGGGCACCGAAGACACACAATAAATGCCATTTTTTTCCAACTCTTAAAAGTCAGAGATGAAACTCTTATGTTAGGCCTTTTGTTTTACTTCTAGAAGGATTTTGTGAATTCATTCTCAAAACAAAACAAAATTAAAAAAAAAAAAACCAAAAAAACCCAACCAACCAAACTATCCTAGCTGAAGGAGGATATCATAAAAGCAGCCCGCTAGTCCTTGTCTTCAATATCATTTCCTTCCCATGCTAATGACTGTAAGCCACTACCCTGTGAATAAACCCATTTAGGTCTCTTAACTCCAGCTGCAAGTAGGAAATTAAAGCAAATGGAAAGCCAGGCACCGCAGCAGTTCCAGTTGGGCACCAGGATCCAAGACACACTCATCCATTAACCAAACAGCAGTACTTTCAAACCCAGCGGGAACCAGTGGCTCCCCGCTGAGGAACAGAAATTAACTTTGCAAAGAGATAATTCGTCTTTAGTTGATTGTCATATTCAGAAAAGCTCTCTGGGTGAGATGGTAGGAACAGAGGGAGCAAAGCTCCTGACAACAGAGCCACACATAAAACAAAAGCTTATCAGGGAGCCAGGTGGCGCTGAAGATGGATGCTCTGTCTGGCTACCTCTGGGACATGTGCTTGAAATGTAACAGAAACTGTGGTGCCATTTGCCTAATGGCTGCTTCGAAAAACTAAGGCTGCACAAGCAACGGCTGTAGATTTAGCTCGATTGAAAAAGGAACAGTGAGAAAAGTGCCATCAGTTTCTTGAAAACCAAATTGGTGCCACTGGGTGTGATTTTGCAAAGTCTGAAGGGAGAGGTGTTCGGAGGGTACCAACAAAGACACCTGCTAAAGTGGGACGCTGTCGCAGAATAAGTGACTGGAAGTTGAAATGCATCCTGGGATTAGGGAGCAAGCTGCAACAAGATGCCACTTGCTGTGCAAAACAGATGAAGCACAAGAGTGCCTAAGATTGTGGCGCTATTTTGAGTAATTTGAAAAATAATATGGGTCTGGAGAACTGAACAGAACACCAGTTTCAGAATCAACATTTCCTGAGCACCTGCGCAAAGCCAGGTCCACACCCACATGTGAAGTTTCCAAGATATTGATTCCAAAGGGCACTCAGAGTGTCTTCTTTAGAACTATTTGGCAAATAAAATTATGTCTGTTTAGTCCCAGGGTACTAAGGCAATCACCCCAGATCAGGTGGAGGTATTATTTTAAAAAGTGTTTTAAACCAGGCATGATGGCCCAAGCTTCCGACCTCAGCTACATGGGAAGCTGAGGCAGGAGGATAACAAGTTCAAGACTACTTGATGAGACCTTGTAATAACCATGGTGGTGATGTTGATAATAATACTAATAATAACAACAGTAACCACAACAATAACAACAAAGAGCTACGGATGTAGCTCAGTGGCACAGTACCCCTGAGTTCAATCCCCAATTCCTCAAAAAAAAAAAAAAAAAGTGTTCTATTTCTCTGTAGCACTTATCAAGCAAGAACACTGACTCAAAAGCGATCAAGAAACCCCAAGATGTAGAACAGGAACCCCAAGATGTAGAACAGGAGCAACTTTATGGATTGTTCACCAACTATGTTAACTGGTTACTGCCCTACCAATTCCAATTTATAGCTATTTTTATAACTGCGAATGATATCTATGAGGTACCATAGCATAAAAAGTACGGTAGATGATAGCCACACGGTTCATCATTTAACAAACTTTTCCTCAGATACTCCACTAGCAGCTGCACACAGTCTTTCCACATTCAAAAATTCAAACTTGGGGTAATAAAGTAGTAAACAAGCAATTACAAAACAGGTGATGTCACACTGTGAGTAAACATGAGTGCCAGGAATTAGGTGTAGAGAGAGTGCCCCACGGGTCTGACTTTCAGTGAATATTCACTTACAACTCACTAAAGCATCACATTTATTTTTTCATTGACAACGATACCAATAACTTCATCTGCATAGGTCTTACATTCTTTTACATGCACTGCTTATATAATCCTCATACTGCTGCCATAAAGGTTGGGTTAGTACTATTTCCATCTTAGAGATGAGGAAACCAAGGCTCCAGGAAGCCAGGCTTCCTATGAAAGGTTGTACAGCCAGTAATGGCAGGGCTGCGATCAGATCCCATAATTAATTCCAAAGCCCATGCTTTTCTAACTACATGGACCAGTTTTTAAAAATTAATATTCCTCTAGGGTTTAACTTACACAGTGCTTTTATATGTCTCAGAGCATTTAATCTTGCTGATAATAGAGTGATGTAAATATCTCAGATCCAAAGTAAGAAAATCGAGGCACAGAGTGTGGAGGGATGAGCCCTGCATATGCGGCTAAATGGGATAAGGTTAAAGACTTACTACCAGGGGCCAGATATAAATCAACACAGTCTCATATGTAGATATAGTAACTAGATAAATATTAGTTATATAACAATTATTCGCTAACTTTCTTGATTGTGAAGATGAATGCAGAATTAACTACTTTGACTAGTAGACAGAACACAGGCAATGGACTTAACTTTATTTTACTATCAGTAGTTTATTGTATCCTCTGCCCAGAGAAAAAGGGACCCTTTTCAAGGACAATTTATCATTATATACTAACAGTATTATAATATCACAGCTTGGGCTCAGGGTAAGAAAATGGATTTGGAGATTTGGATTCAAAGGTCCTAGAATGAAAAGTGTATTTCTCCAGAAACAGTTATGCTGGTTTCTTGTATCTTAAGAACTAAGATAAAGAATCTATCCTACCTGCCCAACAAATGGAAGACATACAGACATGGCTGTTTATATATTTTATTTTCACACCTTATTAGAAGAAATCTTTTAGGTACCCACTATAGAGTGGAACCCACAGATGGAACCAAATTGGTTTTCTGGTTAGATCAATGGATTCCAGGAAGGTGGGTGGTTCAGGAGGGTTGAGAGGTCTGTTTGGTGTAGAAGAGACTCTTTTTAATAAATGCCTGGGATCAACCGTACATGAGAACTCTGGCCACTTCTCTTTGCTGGTAAAAGCAGCTGACTTGGCAGTGCCATGGATGGTACCCTAATTAGCTAGAGGGCAGCACTGTGCCATCCATGTCCTGCAAATGAGACCGACATGGCGATGTTAAGAGAAGTATGAAGCAGGGTTATTATACTGCACAAATCTCTAGCTGATGGTCCAGATCACAAGGCATCCTCCTTCTTTAATTAATGCCAACAGGCAAGTTCTTTTTTAGTCTTTTTTTTTTTAATTGGCTTCTAGGGAGTAAGGGAAAGAGGTGATAAGAAGATACACCTGGGCAGAAGAAATGGCTAAGAGGGACCATTTGAAGGCAGGGATGGGTGGGGAGTTAAAAGTTTAAAGTGCCTCAGGGTCCCATACAGCCTTTCTATTTTGCTGATGGCTGTGCTTATGTTTTAAAAATAAAATATCTGCTGAGTGGATTAAAGGAATGAATTCAATTCCCCAGGCTCCGATTACCTTTCCTTTAGCCAGTTTTTATCAGCAACAATCAGTAAGACTGTCAGGTCTGATGTAAACTTCTTTCCTCTTACATTGCTTTTAGCTTCACAGCATGTAAAATATAGGATTAAAACTGTGTGAGTGTGTGTGTGTGTGTGCGCATGCACACACGTATGTTCTAACAGTTGAGGAGACTGCTAAAGACAAAATACCCAGGAACCAGGAGACCAATCAGAAGAGACAAGCAAGTGCACAGGGAACACCATCTCCAGTCTTGGAAGGCCCTGACCCACCATCAGTCCCCACAGGGGTTGGCAAGTATAGTTCTACCTTAGTCTCCTGCTGAGAAACAGGAAGCTGGATGGCCAGTAGAGAGGCAAAAGTAAAATGGCAATGCTGATGTGTCATTATGAACAATGTCCCCGCAGCTGAATGGGATGGACTTGTCCCCTCTCCCTATGAGCACTGCTGCTCTGATGGACCAGTCGCCCCCAGCTCCTGGCGAAGGCTGCTTCCTCTGTGCACATCTCCTTGAAGGTTAAACACTACCTCCAGAGGACAAATGGAAGCACTGTCACCATCTTCGAATCAAGCAGGGCCTGTAAACTGCCAGAACTTTGTTCACAAGGCGATCTGCACCTACAAGACAGGCCAGCAGAAGAATGCACCTGGAAAGGGGCACAGCACACATCTGCTGCTCAGCTACCATGAACCAGCAGGTTCCTTTCAGGTTCAACCCTGGCAGAAGAGGTGGGAAATGTCACTAGAACAGGAATTCTGTGCCCACAGAGATGAAGACAAATGTAAGCACATGCTAAGGGTTCAATAAACACTTGTTGAACTGTACCAAACTGAATGAGGATATCTGGGGACTGGCAATGCCTGTGAGTGATTTAGCCTCCTCAGAGGCGCCTTAAGCTTCACACTGAGCAACGTAGATATCAGAGCAAAGAAAAATTCTTTCCCTATGAAACACAGGTGGTGACGGTCAAAACATGGACGAAAATTTGACAATAAGAATATTAAGAGAGAAGGGAATGGCAAAGGAACACAGCTCGCTATGTGAAGCAGGTGTTCCAGCTGGCGAATGAGCGCATAGTTACCCTCAGTGTCAAGCTGAAGAATGGCACCATTCCAAAGAGGCCTGAGACAACCTCGATTGCCCACACCATGGTCAAACTGCACTTTCACCGGTACTTTTCCTCTGTAGGCTAGAATCATTTACTGGATTCTGAACATTAGGAGCAAAAAGACAGGTAATTGACTAAATCTAGCTTCCAGGAACTTAACCCATCGTAGATGCTGCCAGGCCTTCGAGGAATACTTAAGAGCAAAGAGGCTTATCTATTTGTTTATTATTTTGATTTGTGTTTTTCACAAATTTTTGGTCCCTTTGTCACTGTTAGAGTACTCAAGGAACTTGCTATGTGTGCGCTCATATGGGCATGGATTTTAAGAGACAGCAGATGCTGCTAATAACCCTTTTCCTTAGAATGTGGTTTGCTTTCCCTCATTCCACTGGAGTTTTGCTTGCCTTTAATCTCCATTCCAGTCTGAAGTAAGGGAGATAATGTGCATATTTTTAAAAAAGAGGAAGCAATACAATTTAGAAACTTTTGAAATTGATGCTTTTTGACCCTCTCTCTTTGTCTATCCTTCTATCAAAAAAAAAAAAAGATAGACAAAAATGGTCCACGTCTTAAAATATCTTGAGGTAAAAATCTAAGGTGGTTGCCAATTCACGGTGTCGAGTGTTAGCAGGTGGCTGAAAAGCTACACTGAGGGAAGTTCGCTGAGTGGATTCTTTTCAACCTAAAGGGGTATTCCTCACAGACTCCAGTCCTTAGAAATGGCTGACAGGGTTTTTATTGATAACTTTGAATAAGACATGTAGTATTTACTTACTGAACTTAATAAAACCAGAAAGCCAATACCACTTAATACCACTAATGACTAGGTCAGGATCAACATGATTCTGATAAGCATGAGGCCAAAATTTATGAAATGTAAGAGCAACGAATGTTTTTCACTTGGATTCCAAATTGCTGACTTTTTCAAGATCATAAGATGAACAACAAGACAAAAATACCTAGAGATTTTAAATTTGTTAAAAATCAATATGAATTAGACATTTGACTAGGTTCTTAGAAAAACAATGGTAACAACCTAAAATTTTAGGCTGGATTCACAACAGTATAAATTAGCATGATGGCTCAAGGGAAGACGCAATCGATGAAAATTACCTTTAGACATTTGCTTAAATCTTGCTTAAATCTTCCAATGGCTCTCACAACCCCCGTGGTAACATGGCTTTGACACCTTAACTAGTCTGGCTGCTGCCTTTCTCTCTGCAGCCATCCTCAGTTACTTTCCCCTTTCTTCCTGTGTGGACTCTGCTTCTCTCCATACAACTTGTGCCTGCAACACACTGCCTCAGATCCTCGTTCACCCAGAATCTCTCAGGAATGGTTCAAATGCATCCTAAGAAGCTTTGCTCACACAGGACCTAAAATAAGCCACCGCCCCACAAACACCTTCTATTGTATCTGCCTCTTATTTTCTTTGTAACTTTTTTGACTCCCGGAGCCCATCCTACTTATTTATGCACCACCTGGTTCATTTGCCTTTCCCACCCCGTGAAAGCTATGACCTTGCCTGTGCAGGAAGCCACAAGCCACCCCCAAATGCGCCAGTGTGGCATACTGAGCATCAGCAGCTGTAGAAAGCACTGCGCTTTTCCTCTGTAGCAAGCCATAACAATTCTTATGGGAAAGATGCCTTCCCTGCACCGGGACAGAGAAGGTAACTCTCAAGCTCTGAGACAGCATCAGAGGGAACTACACACACACCTTATTGATTCCTTCCCATGTATTTTCCCCTCCATAGTTTCCCTCCTCTGGAAGCCTAAAACTATTTCCTTTGTCTTGTCACTTCTCTAAAATTTATTATCCTTTTTTGAAGATGTTATATAAGCCAGAGTTCTAAGCCATTGCTCTGATTACCTTTCACTGAGGTTTCATATGCGTGATGTGCATGCACATATTAATAAATGTGTTTTTTTCTTGTTAGTCTCTTGTGTTACATGGGTACGTCCCAGATATGAACTTTAAAAGGTTGAGGAGAAACGGTGTTTCCTTCTCAACACCTATCTTATTGATTGCAGTATTCCCTGCATCCGGGATAGTGCCTGAGATAGGATGGTTGCTCCAGAAGTATTTGTTGAATAAAATGTTAAGCATTTGTGCTTTGGCAGTTTGTAGCAGACCGTGTTTAATTCTAGGTATCTCACTTTGAGAGGGAAACTGGACATTATCCAGAGGAAAGTAACCAGGATGGTGAAACTTCCACATCGGAGAAGAAGCTAGGAATATTCCACACTGTTGAAGAAGCTGGGAATATTCAATTCAAAGAAGAGAAAGATAACAGGAAATATAATAGTCATCATGCAGAAGAGAAAGCAAGCTTGTTTTTCCCATAGTCCAGATGGCAAAACTAGAAGGAATGGGTAAGTTAGAGAGAAACAGATTTTTGGTTCAGTTACAAGGAAGAACTATGTTTTAAAAAGGAATGGAGGTCAATAATAGAGTAGACTGCTTTGTGGAGTGGTAAGTTTCCTGCTAAGGTTTGTATTAAGCAGAGGTTGGATGGCCATTTGTAGGACGTGAGGTACAAGGGACTCTGACATGGGTGGGTGTGGGTGGGTGCGATTCTATAAGATTGCTCACATGCAGATGAAATAGCTCCCTTGGAACATTAGTTTTCTGTCATACTCCCGTGGGAAACAGTATATAGCATATCCCCTTCTGTGATGTGCTACTGAAAGAAACCTATTTTGACCTTGGAACCAGTTCTCCCACAGTATCTATTAAAAACCTACACAGCTGGATCTCATGAAACACATCCTGAGGAACGTTAGTCTGTGCTAGGGAAAGAGGACTCTTAGACTGACCTGAAGTACAAAAATGCGAGCATTTCTCTTTCTACATTCCGGTCAGTACCAGAGTTTTAGGTTGAGAACATGAAATATGTACAGTACTCAGAAATTCTTTTAATATTTTCTGCAATTTCATAATGACAAATTATATATTATAGGGATTGGCAGTGTCTTATTGATTTAAAAGAATACAGGCAACTCAAAAGACATCAGCATTCTGCTGAAAAATAGTTCCTGAACATATTTACAGTAAGAGTTAGTTCTTTGGGGCTGCAGTGGTGTCTGAGTGGTTTCGGTGCTTGCCTGGCATGTGCAAGTACACGGGTTCACGTACTTGCATCCACGTACGCAGCTAAGTGTCAGAGCAATGAAAGCCATGTGAAAAACTCAATAAAAATTGATTCTCTCTCTCACTGTCCTTCTCTCTTAAAAAAAAAAAAGAGTTCTTTGAACCCTATGCCCATGAATAACTCACATATGCTTACTTGTAAGATATTGAAAATATTAATATTACAAATGCTGAAGAACTTAGAGATGAACATTCATAACATATTGTTGAAGTCAACCAGAAGGAAGAAAGTGTAATTTTCAGAAAAAAAGACCCTTTTCCTTTCCTTTATTTTAGGTTTTATTAATTTAATAAGAATGTAAAAGATCAGACTGATTAATTGAGCCAACAAATACTTGAGCATCTAGTATGTGTTCATCATTAGAAATACAATAAAGATACTATCCCTCTTTTCAAGAAGCTCATTATTTAGGGAAGAAGGCAGACAATTAAATAAGCCATTATAATAAACTGATAAGAACAGTGGTGTGCTGAGCCTGGCTCCTATCAGCTCCCAACGTTAAATTTTCGGGACTTTTGCAAGCTAATTATTAAACATAAACATATTATGTAAGTATACAATTAAACATATTTTATTAGAAATGATGGTAATAAATACTCACAACTTTACACTTTATAGTTATTTCATATTTCTCTACTCTGTGTGCTGGAGGCTCTTGATACTGTGGAGCTTGTAGATGGAGTTATATGGTGACGCGATACTGTACATTTCTTCCCAGGTCTGCATTCAGCACTTTAGAATTGGCCATAGCAGTAGTATTTATATTATGGAAATTGCAAGTACTACAAATCAAGACTGGATTTATTTGTCCTTCCCCTTATCCTCTCTGCTTGCTTGCTTGATTTCCAGGAAGTTGCCTGCTAAAAGTTTACCAGAACACTTCTGGATAAGAACAACTTACTTTCATCAAGGCTTCAGGTTAAAACAGTTGAGACCTCCATTAAAAGGTGGAAGCTACCAAACATATTCTGGTATTCTTGGCTTCAGAAAGTTTTTCTTTTTCTTTTTTTTCTAATATTGATGATTGAACCTTGGGGTGCTTAACCACTGAGTTACAACTCCAGCCCTTTCTATTTTTTTAAAAATTTGATATAGGGTTTTGTAAATTGCTGAAGGCCTAAGTTGCAGAGTGTTGAACTTGTAATCCTCCTGCCTCAGCTTCCCAAGTCGCTGGGATTAGAGGCATTCTTCTGTACCAAAAACATCTTTATTTTTGCTTAAACACATTTTCACTCAACAAGCAGTTATCAAATAATGTATCACATGCAAGACTTTGAGATGGATGCAGAATTAAATTAGAAATAGTCCCACATTTCAGAAAATTTATAATCTCACTGAGCAGTTAAGAGTGAAAAGATAAGTAATCAAATGAACAAACTGTAACTTCTCAATGTTGTTTATGGACAGCCAGCATCATTAGAATACAGAGAACAAGAATCCCAGAGAGGAGGAGAGATATATTCATAGACAGGTTCTGACAGTTGAAGGAAAGTATAAAGACTCTTTAGGTAGAGGGAAGAGTTGTGGAAGAACAAGCAGCCGAGAAAATGTCATGTATGCATTTGGGGGCAGTGAGCAGATCAGTTAGAAGGTCTCAGTTATAGAAAATACATTGTCCTATAAGATAGAATTATTTTCCATAGTTGCCCTTTATGGGACACGTTTGGAGGTTAGGTTCATTAATGTTAAAGGTTCAGAAACTGGGAAATCTTAGTGGCAAAATGTGAGTGTACCAAATCCTTGGCAAGTTTGAAAGCTCCACATGGGAAGACTTGGATGCAAGTGGGACCAGCCACTCACTGACTGCCAGGTCTGAAGTAAAAAATACCCTGTGGGCATCCTCTCCTCCTGTGCGCACTTCCTGAAACAGTGCACTCAGGTAAAGGGGCCATTTTTCATTCCTTCCCTCTGCTAAAGGATACTCTGCTGCGTTTCAAATCCAAATCCCACTCCTACGGACATTTCCATCTGCAGTTTGGTTCCTAGGGTTCTGGTTCTACCCTGGAATCCATAAGTTCCAACACTGGCATAGTTGTGGGGAATTAAAAGTGAGTCCTAATCCCCTACTCTAGAAAAGTTGCCCTTGTTGCTGCTAATAATACTTAGGAAAGAGCCTATGTTTACACAGTACTTCATAGTCTATAAATTCTATTTGCTTGTATCATCCCATTCAACTAAGGGAGGTGCAAGAAATGATGCTGCCACAAAAGCTACAAATAAACACGTAAGTAGTGAAACTTGGGGCTGGAGCGGTGGCTCAGCCTAACGTTATGGTGCTTGCCTGGCATGCACGAGGATGCAGGTACAAACCCCAGCACCATGTACAAAACGAAGTACAGGAACCGAAGCCCACGTGAAAAACTAAAATTGATTCTCTCTTTCCATTTTCAATGGAAAAATGCATTTAATGCACCTAATCTACTGACCACCAGAGCTTAGCAACACACCACAGAGTGTCAGTGGCTCACTCTGATGATCATGTGGCTGTCTGGGGGCTGAGGCTCACTGTTGCTGCCCAGTATCACAAGACGGGACAGGACCACACATTGGTAGGCCAGGAAAAGATCGAAATTCAGAAATCAAGTACAGTTTCTATTGAATGTGGATCACTTTTGTACCATCATAAAGCCGAAAACTGGTATGTCAAATCATCAAAGCAGGAAAGTGTATGTGGTCACGACAATGGCTATACTGGTCACACAGCTGAAAACATTTAGCATCTGGCCCTTTCCAAGTCTGCTGACCCCTTTAGTACTGTATATCATATTGCCTTAGTTGAGTGATCCTGAATTTCTAGGAACAAAAGTATGGACTGTTTCAGTCCAGTATAGAGTAGAACTATTTAAATGTATTGGGTCCTTGAAAGGGACTTTCATTTTTTTTTTTAAAAAGAGGAAAAGTGAGAAAGAGAGAAAGAGAGAAACAACTTAAGTTTTTCATCTTGTTTTTGTTGCTGTGGAACTTACTTGTATACATGGTGCTGGGGTTTGAACCCTGGTCCTCGCGAATGCCAGGCAAGCGCAGTAACCTCTGAGCCAATGCTCCAGCCCCTGGAAAGGGACTTTTGAAGCTAGAATCCCAATACACGTTAGCCGTGGACTCATGAAGTCAGAGTACCAACCATGGGATGCCAATACAACTCATTTAAGAGGAGTAAAAGGGCTGTGGTTACAAGGTACTTAACTAACTTCTCATTTGACTATGATTTTTTTTTTCTTAAGAGAGACAGAGAGAAAAAGAGAATTGATTTTATTTATTTTTTCATCTGGCCTTTATTTCTCCGACACTTAGTTGTGTATGTGGTGCTGGGATTTGAACCAGGGTCTTTGCACATGCCAGGCAAGTGCTCCAACCACTGAGCCATGGCTCCAGCCCCTGGCCTACAATTTTTTATGTTAGCATTTTCTTTTACGTTTCTAAGAAGCTAAGAAAAAGAATGGAACAGAAAGAACCAAAGATTTAAGAGATTAAAGGAAAGCCTAAGGTAATAACGCAAGCAGCCAACAGGGCTAGAAATGGATTTTAGGAAACTCCAGTCTTGGCTTGCTTCTTGCGTTGCCTTTTCTCAAATTTCCTTTCACTTTATCCCCCATTTCTTTGCTTGATTGAAGACTAACTTCACAGATATAAAATAAATGTGTCTTTCACTTTTGGGGGGCTATAAATTAAAAATTTCCTCCGCGTGTGCATATGTGCATGTACACACATGTATGTGCATGGGAGAGTGAAAAAATGGCAGTTATCACAGGATTCACTGCCAAGTCTGTTGGTTTAATATAGTGAACAAACGCTCACCTTTTATATTTCGTTCACAGCTTGCAAGACTGAAGAGTTTAGCCAGTCAACCATAGACACTTCATTTCCCCCACAAAAGGGAAGTGCATTATCAGCACTGTGATGTCACTGAGGCCAAGGACCAGAGTATTGCTGTCCTGTGTTCATGACATGATTATAAAATAAACCTGTAACCCATTCAAGTAAGCAAAGCTCCCTTTAACTCACTGTATGCAACGTGAGGTGTGAATGTTGGTTTAAACCGAGCTCTGAAGCGCTACCCAGAAAGATGCAATTTGCTGGGGGAGAGGGAGTTCCCAGGGCTAGAATTCTCAGCCGGAGCCACAAGCTGGAGAGTGACACATGTGAAGAAAGCCCACCAAGCCACACACCTTGTTTTCATGAGGACAAGGGCATAGGCTATATTCCTAACGTGGCTTTCCATCTTTGCTCGATGGCCCACGCTAGGCGCTCGGTTACATTTCAACGGAACAGGATGTTCCCACTGGGCCATTTGTTGTACGATGAACTAGGAACAGGATGTGCATGGATCATGCAACTGCAGCTACTGCATTAGAAAAACAACATAAAACACACAGCTGCCTAGTTCAAGTAGGTATCCATACCATCTTTTAAAACAGACAACAGGATTTGTTCATTCTATTTCAAACAAACAGAAAACACAAAGCAATAAAAACAAATGGAGAGGCCACTTATTCACACACATTTCAAGATATATGTTTGGATTTTGAGCCTTGAATTAATGAAAGGCCCTTTTAAATAAAAAAAAAATCCATATGTGACAGAGCAAAATATAATACAAACTAGATACAAACAATTTTGGGTAGTAGTTCAGGGAGGGCCTAAATGATCTCCATTTAAGGCAGGAATGGGCTCCTGAAGGGGATTTAAGTTTGGTTATAAAAACCGACTTGAATCTCAGCAAAAAGGATGTAGTGATGTTGTTCTGCCTATAGAGCAGAAAAGAGTAAGCAATAAAGGCTGTGCATGTCAAGCAGGTAAGAATAGAACGTTTGGTTGCAGTGAAGAATCGTGGGAAAGGATCATGGGAAAGTAACAAAATTGGCCAGCATCCTAAGTGCATTTCTGTTCTAGTCAATAACTTATCCCTTTCTACCTGAGGTAAACTCTGAGGCAATCCTTGCTACTCTTTATGATTTTACCATTTAAGATATGCATTCCTAAACTATACATACAGCTTAATTTGGCCTGTTACAAATGAAGTCATTTTTTACATATTCTTTCATATTTTTCTTTCAACAATGTATTTGTTAGATTCATCCAGGTTACATGTAGCAGGCCATTCATTTTCAGTGTTATGTAGAATTAATTCCCTTATAGGGATTGTGTTAGTCAGCTTTCTGTTGCTATGACAAAGTAACCGAGATAAAAAGATTAAAAGGAGGAAATATTTATTTTGGCTAATACTTTCAGTCCATGGTCACTTGGCTCTGTTGTTTCTGGGCCTGTGGATAGGCAGAACTTTGTGGCAGGTAGCCACATGAAGCAAAGCTGATCACTTCATGACAGCCAGGAAGCAAAGGGAGGGACAGGGTCAAGATACAGGCTTCCAGGGCAAACCTCCTCCAAGGATGCACTCCCTCCAACTAGGCGCCCTCCTAAGTTTTCACCATCTCCCAATAGTTCAGTACTTTATGAATCTATCAACAGGTTATTATCAACAGGTTATTTGGTAGGTAATTATCCAATTACCTACCAAAGGCCCTACCTGTGGATACTGTTGCCTTGGAGACAAAGCCTTCAATACATGAGCTTTAGGGGGACATTTCAGATTCAAACTATTATAGGTACACATGACAATGTATCTTTTATCCTCACTGTGGTACGCCTCACTTGCTATACCTTTGCTTATGCTTTATCCTCTACAAGGAACATTCCCCTATCTTTCTAGATTCAGTTTCTAGATTTACCTCTCTCAAAAAATATTTCTTGAATGATTTTCAAAATAGAATTGAACACTAGCTCCTGAGCTCCCAAAATGCCATGCATAAATATAGATCATGGCAGATATAATACTGATTTGTTAGTATGCCTGCCCCCGCTCAAACATAGCAAATTTGAGGGCAGGACTCTGGTCTTCATCTCTGTTGTTACAGTGTTGCTGTGTTGCATATTGAGTATACCCATAAGGTACCTGTTGGCTAAAATGCAAAGAGTCAGCTAGACAATTTTAAAGTATAGCAGTTAAAATTTCAGAGAAACAAAGTACATGCGATTTACAATAGCTGATAGATTAAAATGGTGACCCTGGTATAGTGGCCTGAGGTTCACAAATCTGGATTTAAACATACCATAAAGCACTTGTCACTATAGTGTTTGAGTATTAGCACAAGTCCTCCATGGCTGCTATCCTAAAGCTCAATAACCCTCTTAAATGAATACCAGTTTTGGTCTTCTTTATTGACCAACAACTCACATGACCACTTTTGTATTACTGGTAGACAGACAAATGCTAAACAAGTTTACCAAGGAAAATACAGTGAAAATGAATTTATTAAGAGCTTCCATTTTTCACCAGAGCACAATCTTCAAAGCAATATGCTGCACTGTCATTATCTCATTACAGTAATTTCAACACTTGCTCCTGTTAACTTATTAAAAAACATTTTAAATCATTTTCTTCATTGCAGGCACAACAAACTATCTCATTACCCAAATATGGATCACTGCCAAATGATATGGCAAGGGATGTGATAAATGAAATGCATACACACAGGAAAAAGTCAGAGTTTGGAGGACGGCATCCATAGAACAATATATAACTGTAAACCACCACTTGCCAGGAAGGAAGTGATTCTTCAAAATGTTGCCACTATTATTCCATAAGAGGGCTAAGATGTTATTCCTCTCTCCTTATTCTAAGTTCTCCAGGGGGAAGAGAGATATTAATAAGCTTAAATTCTTCTTGTATTATACACAGGTAGAGCATGATTTAACCTCTACCTATATTGTCATGAAACAACCCTATGTAAACATTTTGATGGAAATCTTTAACTCAACACAATAACAATGGATCATTCTAAACACAATGTCTACAGCAGAGGTTTGGCAAGCTACAACCTACAAGCCAAATCCAGCTTCTGAGTTTTACTTTTGTAAATAAAGTGGTTTTTTTGAATGAATAAACTTTTATTAGAACACAGCCATGCTCAGTCATTTGCATCTTATCTGTCCTTGTTTTAATACTATGATGGCAGAGACAAGTCACATGACTAAAAATATTTACCATCCTGCTCTTTACAGAAGAAGGTCCACAGCCTTGCTCCTGGGCTCCTGGACTAGCCACACCAGCATTATCTGAGCACTTGCTCAAAATGCAGAGCAGCAGGACTCGCCCAGACTGACTGGATCTGAATGTGCATACTAAAAAGATACTCCCCCTGTGATGAACATAAATATTAACATTTTAGAAGTACCAGGCTAATGAACAGAGTCCTAAGTAGAAATAAAACCTCCCCAGAAGGGATGGGCTTATTTCTAAACTCACAGTATTTTATTACAAAAGAAAAAGTCAAGGGATGCTTACAAAAATTTTTATAATGATGAAGAAGAGAAAAAAAAAAGGAATTAGATGGGAAATTATGGAAAACATTAATACTGTATATGAAGGGGACAGATTCTCAGCATCCATCTATGACCCTAGAGAATATGGGACATGTGCAAATTACATTAACTCAGATGGCTAGTTTTGTTTTGTTGTTGATTTTCCGTAAAGAACTATTAGTATTGAAGCTGGTTAGGCCCCATGTCACTCTCCCTGGTACAAAAAGAACAAGTAAATAAGAAACAAATTTGCTGATTTTAACCAAGTCCATTTAGTTGTCATATTCATTTCCTTTTTAAATACTCCATTTTCCCTGTGTAACAGGAAAATTGTTTTTCCAATAAGGCAAATGGGTTATGATTTGTTCCCTGAAAATAAACATGTTATAAAATCCACTCTAAATCTCTACATTATCATGTGCTATTTGTGTTCCATTTGTAACAGCCTATCTACTGTCATTTTGAGTTTACTTTCTCCAACACCGTAAGGATCTGACAGAGATGAATACCATGACTTTCTAGAAAAGTTACAAAGCCTACTCTGTCATTTTTTTTATATTTAATATCTTTAAGTTTTCAAGTTGGCAAGTTTCACCACATCTAAATTCAATCTCTAAAGACAAAAGAACCATTTTATGATCATTTTATGATCCCTTCTAAACAAAAGACAGAGAAATTTTGATTTGTGAAAATCCCATGTTAAAAAAAAAAATCACAATCCTTGCTGGGAAAACAGCTCCATGAGCTAGCAAAAGGACGTCAGGTCCTTTTGATAGGGAAAGCTATACTCCTTTAATAACAGCTTTCAGTTGCTCAGATAATGCTTCCTTCTACCTCAAACACACCCTGCTTTGGGAACACTGAACTTAGCAGTTAGAAATATATTAACAAAAAGAAAGAAAAGAAATTGCTTGTTTAAGTGCTTTCAAATTGGACAATGTTTAACTTAAAAAATGACAAACTGACTTCCATCATAGAATATGTCCACCTTTTACCATTCCTCACTCTTCTAGTTAAATATGACAAGAAGGAATACGGCTACTACTTTATGATGTGCTTTTCAGGAACATCCCCAAATGTTATAGGGAGCAGGAAATTCTAAAGAGGCCCAGTTGCCTCTGTAGAGATGAGGGACTGAGTCCCAAAGAAGTTAAGCATACTGCCCAAAGTCATGTCATAAGTTGGCAGAGGATCACCAGGTTGCAGGCTCCAGGAGGAGCCATTCTTTTTAAATGTTTATACTCCCTAGTCTTTAATTGCCTGGCACACAGTAGGCTTCAGAAATTGTTTATTCAATGGACTACAGATCCCTGAATTCCAGCCGCAAGTTTTCCCCATTATACCCTGCCTGTTCATATTTAACAATGGATTAATCTCTCTTTTATCTTCCAAAAGAATCAGAAGTCACATTTCAAATTATGCTTTTACACAGGTATAATTAAATTTTTAAAAGGTGGGATGGCAAAGAAATTAGAGGCTAGAGTGTAACAGGCATTTTACAATCTGCAGATGCCAAGAGCAGGCAGCTCCCACCCTGTCCGCCTCCTCTCCCCCACAGTATAACAGCAATTATATTCCAGGGCGAATAATATAATTATCTAAATGAAACCAGGAGGAAAAAAAAAGCACACAACATAAAAGGATTAGCTGCTCAAGGACTTGCGGTTGGGGGAGACAGGAGGATGGATCCAGGCTGACAATTTCATAAAGTAGCCATCAATTATTTAAATGATTGTGACTTTTCAGACAGCATTCTGGACAGCAAGGGAAAAAAACACTATAAAATTTTGAAAACCATAAATTAGGGAGAGAGATGCTTGTTATTTGGTTTTGGAGTGAAACGTGCTCTGCCTAGAGAAAGGAGCAAAAAGAAAGGCGAAGTCACCCTAAATACGAGGTGGTTTAAAATGTTACTTTCCTGAAAGTTCAGAACAACAAAATATTTTTCTTATAGTACAAGTGTTGTGCTGTTCAAATCCAGTTCAAATGACGACCTGGGAGCATGAAAGGTAGCAAGCTTTAACTAGTACTACAAGTAGAACCGAAAGGGAACGGGCAGGAGAGGGACCTGCATTCTACCACTGGGGCTGCCATTTACCAGATGCCCCCTTAGACAAGGCTTTTAACTTGCTGAGCCTGACTCCAGTGATAGACGTGGACTACTTTCTAAAGCACATTTTAGTCCTGAAAATTCTATTGAAGTCAAGTTTTTATATGATAGAATAACAATACTAGCTGGGAAAAGTTCATAATTCAGGTTTGTATTAAAAAAATCAGGCTTTTATTAAAGGGAGCTATGACTTAGAAATGCTATTTGTCCCATGTGTATGAGTTTGGATACAACATTACCTATTGTTATGTTGCCACCATATAAGTAAATCAGTCTGTGCCTACATGTCCAGGACTTGAAAGAAATAAGGAAATAGAATAAGCCTAAAATGTTACTATAACTTTAAGTATCCATATTTCCTATGCTAATCTAAAGCAGTCACTTATTTTTACAGAAGAGCAAGGTCTGCAGTTGGGTTAGTACATATGAAGTATCTGGTCAGTAGTTCCATGAGCCGGTTAACTCAGCTTTCTGTAGATTTAACTAGTTGAGCAAGCAAAAATAGCTTTCAACTCAATCACTTATAATAATTTCTGTAAAACTATCATATTTTCCATAAAAAACAAACATTATGAATATGTAACTAATCACATAAATATTTAACTCACGCATTTAAAAAAACCATATGAACTTTATATTCAGAAGTCCAAGACATAAAAAAAAAAAAAACCAGCTACCCAGGGATTAATTAAAAGCATTTACCAACTAAATAATAACATTATAAATCACAACTTATCTATTTTTTCCAACTTTAAGAAAATCATTATTTTAAAATTTGTTTTATGCATCAAAAAGTTTCTGATCACTCACTGCTTATAAATTTCTTGTCATGCTGACTGTTATAAAGTTCTTCCTGCACTTTAGCCCCTCTGCCTATATTTCCACATCATTAACTCCTCTCTCAATGATAGATATGCTATACAATGAATTTCTTAAAAACCACAGAACTTTTAGACCCACAAAAGTGAATGCTAATGCATGCAAATAAAAAAACCTCTTAGGATATCATGAGATCTCACAATAGAGTGTAGAATATGATAAACCCAACCATATTACAATTGCATAAAGTAATTTTTATGAAGGGAATAGGGGAAAAAAGTGCAACCCAAGTCATTTTGGAGATGAGTTTTAGACTCTGTAAGACTAATGGCAAAAGAAAGTACACACAAGCATTGTATATTAGTTGCTAAGGTTGCTTTCCACAAGAGCATGAGTTAGCATTCTGCTATGCATGTACACTAGAACCTTAAGAAAACGTATGGAGAGATCAGGGAGCCAGGTTTCCCACTGTTGAAGAGGTAGATGACAGCTAAAAGGATGAAGCTAGGATGATTTGCGGTAATGAATTAGGTTGGCTGTATCAACAAATAGTTACATAAAGAAAAAGTTTTTAGATATAGATTTGAATGCACAAGGGTTAGGTTACACATATATGCTTCTTCCCTCTATCAGCTGAGAGACTAGAAATAATGACATATCCAAGTGGGACTAGAAATAATGATATACTCAAGTAGCTACTCCAGGAGCAAGAAGTCTACCAAGTTCCCAGAGTTTGGATTCTAATACCATTCTCCAATAAAGACAACTGGTGTCCTTAGGAAAATGGATGTTTTTAGGACTGAAGCAGGAAAGACACAAGAGAAGCCTGGAGCATCTTGCAGAGCTAGTAAGGAAAGGAGCACTTTAAAAAGAAAAACAAAACAAAACAAAACAAAAAAACAATGTTGTGGACGTAGGTGATACAGAAGTCAACTGAAAGAACTCCTGGTGGTCAAAACTGGAACAATTTGAGCTACATACTAAAGTAATATTGAATTATAACACAAAATACGATTCATGAGTCCATGTTGACATAAATAATTGAATAAATACAAACATGGAGAAGAAATGATGAATCTATCAAGTAGAAGCATTCCAAAAAATTGATGCAGATATTATACCTATAAGAAGTGGAGTGTACCTCCCTGCACTAGTTAAGGGTATGGGATAGGCAAACTGGCTTCCTTCCAAAGAGCATACCATATACAGGGAGGGAAATAAGGAGTACCTTTATAGTGACCACAGCCTCAAGTAGATATCCAAGGTTGACATCATAGATGATCAGTCATATCTAGAGTACCCACACCTAAGATGGTGTCCAAAAACACAACATCCCAGTGAGACCATGAGAAACACACCAAATAAACCCGTACTGTAGGACATACTACAAGACATCAAAACTGTCAAATCATCAAAAGAGGAAAAGCAGGAAACTGTTACATCCAAGAGAGTCTAAGGAGACAAAACGATTGAATGCTTTGTGGTATTCTGGATTAGATTCCAGTACTGAAAAAGAGTATTAGGTTAAAATTAAAAACACACAAATGAAAAGAAAACCAATAAGACAATATACATAAATTATGGGCTTCAGATAATTCTGTATCAATACTAGTTCATTAACTGTAATAAATGAACCATGAGATATTAATAATAGGGAAACTGGGTGTGAGGTATATGGGAACTCTGTATTATCTTTGCAACTTTTCTGCAAAACTTTTCCAAAATAGAAGGTTTATTCTTAAAAAAGTCATATGTAATGGTGCTTCTTGCAAACCAAATAGGTTAGCGTTTATACACTCTACCCTTAAACCTGTAAGCCAGAGAATACCCTTTGACATAGCCGTTGGTATTTTCCATTTTATTCATTCAACAAATGAGTACCTACTATGAGTCAAAAAATTGGTCTGATAAAAGTCAAAGCTTGGTCTAGTAAAGCTTTGGAAGCCATGGGTAAATACAGCAAGCAAGGTCACCAAAGCATGTCTGCAAGCACCTCCTAGGCAGCCTTGACCTTGGAATGACCAAGGGGACAAGAAATTCAGAAAAGCTTTGTGGAATAAAAAGGAAGAAAGCAATTAAGCTGTTGTAGTTGAAATGGGGTGAAGAGAAGTAGTGTGTGTACAGGGATGGGATGTGGAGATCAGAGCGGCTCTGTAAGTGCAGTTATCTGAGTCTGACTCTGCAGCTATTTGCAAGTGAATATTCAGGGTGTTCTGGCCTCCACCGATATGACCATCCAGCATGGGAACAGCTCTAACTATGGAGGGGGAAAAGGTAGATAAAAATGAGGAAGAAAAGGAAAGGGAAACCAGAAGCCTACAGGAATTTTTCTCCTCAAAAGACTATTTCTAATGTGCACAATCAAAAAGGACATAATGGCATAGATAACCTGCTAATGAGCTAGCTGTGTGTTGCCTTTTCCCCACGGCAGGATGTTAACTGACAGAGCTACTGTGTGTCTAGAAAGGTAATAAATGAGAAATGCACAGCTTAATCTTTAAACAAACATGAATGTGTTACAGCTAAATGGCTGTTCCTGTGGACACAGAGGTGACATGAATTTCATCCAGAGATGACCTTTCAGGTACAGAAAGAAAAACCTGATGGAGATTTATGACTATAATATTTATTCCAGAAAGTCAGTCTGTTGGGTTTGTTCGGTCAATTATGAAAATCAATCAAAAGAATGAGTCTGAATGCTGAGCTCAGCAAAATCCTAGCCCTTACCACTCCTTGGGCAGCCTTGAGGTCATTACCCGAAGCTTCAATCTGTAAAGAAACAAAACGCTCACAGGAAGCTGTCTCCCCATCAGCCCTGGATTACTGATTCCTGCCCCAGCTCTCTGCCCTTTAATGTGTCCATCCACGGCAAAGCCCCCTCTTCCTTCAAAGTGCATCCATTTGAACACACCCATCCTCTAAAACCATTCATGACTGTGTCTCGTGGTCAGCTGGTCTGCTCAGCCTCAGACCTCGGCCACAGCTTTGTGCTCTGCTAACCTCACTTCTACTCTCCATCCATTCCTTCACTCAGACCACTCTTCCTTCCTCGTGACAACACAATGGCCAGTTTTACCTTCTGTGTTCTTGTGTATCTTGTACCCCATGTTGGGGACACCTTCTCCTGTTTCCATATCTGCACATCCTGGAATGCCCCAGGTCCCGCTTGCCTAGGTTCTCTCTTGATTCCTCCAGTAAGCAGGGTGCCTGTCCTCTGCTCTTACAGTGCTGATTTTTTGAGTCACTACATTCTATGCTCAATTATAAACTGTCCTCTAGTGTTCTTGGGTTTATAGGTGTAAGGAATTCTTGTTCCCTAGTTAACCGATTTCCTACTAAGTTGCTGAGAAATGAGAGTTTTGCTTTAAATTCATCCTGTATCCCTATATCATCTTGTCTAGTGATAGCACAAAGCAGGTGTTTAATAAACAAATATTAATCGTGCCATGTCACTCTTGCTATAGGTGATTCATGGGATTTTTACCAAACTATTGTAGATGTCTACAGCAAGATTGGATACACACAGTTCTGAGTAGAAAAGGAACCTTGAAAAGAATGAATAAAAACAGCTTTCTTTGAAAAGTTCAGCTTAAAGGGCCGTTTAATTTTCAAGCTGAGATAGTCTTCTTTTTCTCCCTTCATTTTCTCACTAGAACATCTCGAAGTCAAAGCTACAACATCCAGACAGGGCAAAGATTACTTAGGATAAGAACCTCACAAATTCCCTAAGTATAGCAGTTCTCTGCCTATACTCATCTGGCTCCAACCAGTAATCTTGCCATATCAGCGATCCTGCTGCTCCCAAGAATGATAACCATCATTTGCCTGGGCTGTCGAGCCAGCCTTTTCTCTCTTGCCCGTATCTTTTGATGGGATACTCTTCCTCTTCTCTAACATTTAAGGAAAAGAAATAAATCTGAAGATGCCTTTGTTAGCAAGTAAAGTCAAATATATTTCAGGCAAAGGCAGCTCTCTAAAGATCTGAGTGACAGTGTTAATGTAGTTCGGTCTCTGTCAGCAGATCTGTCATAAGTCATTACCTTCTCGCCTGCTTATCCGCCAAGGAGTGGGCTGAGTCAAGATCAAAATGGGCAGCAGCCAATCAACGTCTCAAAATATTTATCTCAAATGAGCCTACTTTCACAGAACAGTCTAGGTGACAACTAAGCTGGCCATCATGGACCTATCTTTACTCGTGATACAAAGTAAATGCAGGGTCCTAGTTTAAAGCCAGGGCTTATCCCTAGACTGATGTCATTCTCAAACAGGTTTGTGCTCCAACTAGTTTCTTAGTACCAAGCAAAGCTGGTAAACAAGTGTCACCAGCTGTAATTATTTTTTCATTCAGCTATCTCTGGTGACTAAAGCCTTCCAGCTTGTACTTTTTAAACTGACCCCATGTCCCAGATATAGTAGATGAATTTTTGAAAAGATGCATCTAAATTAAAATCTGTTCCAAATTACAGTGTTTGAGATGATGGATTGTTGAAGAAAACATTTGGAGTAATGAATGACCCCCAAACAAAAAAAAATTTGAGATCAGTAAGGATCCTTATAAAATATATAGGGCTAGCAGCAGATAGTTTTCTTCAAACAAAAGAAAAAAACAATGCTTATTTCTAGCCTCTTTGGTATTACTCCAAACGCCTAGCTAGCTATTCTCTATAGAAGTTAGTTTAAATATATTTTCCCTCTTGTGGCTTTGCATACAGCTATTTATAGAAGTCTGATTATCCAGGAACTTCTCTAAGAAAACCAGACAGATGAGATCCTACTTCTTTCACTTACAGTGTTAAGACTACAGTAAAGGCATTTAAAAAATTGATATGATCATATAATATGCCTGGTCTGGCTGTACATAAAATAATTTCTCAGTAGGCCAGTTCACAACCTTCTTCGTTTTTTTCTAAAGAGAGAAGAGGGATAAGTATAAGAAAGTCAATTTTACTTTTTTCATCTGTTTTTTGTTTTTCCTACACTTGGTTGTGTATGAGATGCTGGGGTTCGAACCCAGGTCCTCCTGCATGCCAGGAAAGTGTTTTACCACTGAGCCACCTCTCCAGTGCCACAACCTTCTTTATCAACAGTTACAAGTTCTTTTGTAATATTATATCAATAAAGACCTTATTTGTAGATTGATCACAAGCATGAGCTGGTCACTTTCCTGCTCTGTTATACCATTTAGAGGAGACATTTGGATGAGTACTTTTAGAAATGGAACACCCTTAACAAAGCAACAACTCTCTCAATGTAGCTCATTGTATGTTCAGATTTTCTTAGGAAGATATTAAGATCCTGTGAGACGTATTATGATAAAGTGCTTAGCGAGTGGTTGGGAATTCCTTTCTGGGATAGCTAGGTAAAGAGGAATTAAAATGAGCAGGTTCAATTATACTATATGCATAATAAATACAGGAAAGTGTTGGTTGTAGAATCTATAGAATCTGGAAGATAAGTATATGGGTGGACATTTTTCCAGCTGTTTAAAATAAATTTTTCCAGTATGTCTAAAATATTTCTATGATAAACTATTTTTAAAATAATTTCATAATGCTAGGTTCTTCTAAACATACACGAAACAAACTGTTGCTGAAGACTAGTGAAGCTTTGCATTTGAGAGAAATATTTCATTTCTGCAGGTGTTTTACCACCATTCTCTTTAATGCTAATGGATTTTTCTGAATGGAACAATCCTGTGAGCATGTGGACCAATACCAGTAACTTTCCTGGAACATCTCAATATGTAGAGTACTTCCCTAAGTCCTGCTTGATACCTGAGCCCACTGTACTTCTTGCCCTAGTCTGATGAGGCTGTTTGTGCAAGTATCATTGCTGTTTTATAGATGGGAATGGGAGCTCATGGAAGTTAGCTGCCTGGCTTGTCCTTAGTTGCTGAAGAGTCCAGATTCACATTTCAGATGCTTTTCCCACCCCAACAGGATGAAACTTAGCAGCAATTATTTAATAAAAAATGGCTCTGAAAATCACAACAAAAATTGTACAAAATCAAAATGTATTAAACCAGAAACAGCGTTAATGAAATAACACAACTTGATAAAATTGTTTGAAAATAGATGAATGTTATAGATTCTGAATGTCCATCTAGGAAATGAAAGATTTAATTTGCTCAGTTGTCCTGGAATTGAACAGGTGAGTGCTGTAAGCTATGCTGAGAATCTAAACAAAGACAGGAACAAAGGGCAATCTTCTAGTATTCCATCTTCCTGGATAAGGTCTGAAGTAGCCACAAGTGGCTGCTTTGTGAGGTCCCTATTTGTCATGAAGAAGTCATACAATACTGCTAGTGAATAAATAAGAGGAACAAAATTCAAAGAAAATAATACTATGAGTGGTAAGCTGTGTTTCTCTAGGTATAGGTAAAACTAAAGAAAGAAAAGAGATTAGACCCCAAGATACCCTTGTTCTTAGACCTGTTTTAGCACAGTGAGACCATTAGCACCATCTCTCAGAGCTTACAGGGGAAAAAATCAATTTGATCAGCTCTCTTTTCAACTTAATGATTTTTATGACGACTTCCAGGAGACCTTAAATGGGACTAATCTATTTACACTAATAAAAGCTAAATCTATTCTGTAGCAGAGAGTGGAACGGCAACAACTGGCCATGATGCAAATGCCACTCAAACACAACATTCTTCATATTCACATAATCTCATATGATGAAAACAATATGCTGCTGCTGCTGGCCACACTTCCTTGGGAAAACAGAAGAGGTTACTGGCAGTGCATTGGCTTAGCTGGGGAGGTAATAGGTTTGGGAATCGCTGTAATTATCTCAAGCAAATTATTATATTGTACACAGCTGGGTCCACCAACCTTCAATATGGCTCAACTCCAGCTTTAACAATCACTCAGCTTACCAAGAATGTTCATTTTGAACCTTGTCAGTGTCTAGATTTTAGACCATCCTGAGCAGATTATTTAAAAGCTATAGTTCAGGGCTGGAGCGGTAGCTCAGCAGTTACAGCGCTTGCCTGGCATGCGTGAGTACACAGGTTCAAACCCAGCACCATGTATATAAGGAAGTGTCCAAGCAACGAAAGTCACATGGAAAACTAAACAAAATTGATTCTTTCTCTATCTCACTGTCCCTCTCTCTTTAAAAAATAAAATAAAAAGCTATAGTTCTATATGCTTCCTGCCAGAGTGTCTTGAAGAAAAAATATTGCAAATTGAATATACTGTATTCTGAGTAACTTGCTTCTAGTTACTGAGAAGTGGACTCATCAGTGTTGTCCCTTGCCCCAAGATTCTACATGGAACTTCAGAATGTGACCTAACATTGGAAATGGAGTCTCTGCAGATGTAATTAAGATAAAGATTGGGATGAGAGCTCCAGAATTAGGATGGATTCTAAATCCAATGAAATTATCTTTATATAGGCTAGAAAAGGACAAATGGAGACAGAGGGAAAGAGGCCATGTTGAGACAGAGGCAGAGATGAGTTCTACTGCCACAGCCAAGAGACCAGAAGCCACCAGCAGCTGGGAGAGGTAAGAAGAGCCAGTCAGTCCTCTAGAACTTTGGAAGGACTGTGGCTTCTGGATCTCCAAAACTGTTGTTTTAAGCGACCAAGTTCGTGGTAACTTGTTATGGCAGCCCTAGGAAACGAATTCACTAGCTGCTGCTTCTGCTAATGAATGATCAGTAGATAGACTCCAGGAATAGGAGAGAGGTGAGACAATATGATCTCTGGCTGTCGTGTCAGGTTAGTGAGGGACTGCAGAGAAGTTACTGGGTAGGTGCAAGAGTACAAAAAGCAAGAAGTGGGCAAACAGCAAGTGGGTGATGAGGAGAAGGCAGGGGTTGAGGAGCCATCAGTAGAGGTCAGAGGTCAGAAATCCATAAAAGAGAATTAAGGAGCAGGCAAGGACATAGAAGAGTGGTCAATGCTGAGATCCACATCCACGTGACATGGGGTAGGAAGAAGAGTGCACACTTTACAATCACTGCTCCAGTTCACCGTTAGAGTGCTCCTATGATGCAGATTTTATTATTTCCACTTGTAGAGAAAAGAAGGAGGCACAGAGAGGTTGAGCGATTTGATACTGGACAAAAAACTATCAAATGAAATGGCTTTAAATCAATTTGTGTCTAAATCCAAGGTTTATACACAAAGCTGGCTTGCTTCATTGTATCAAAGAGTAGTCTGTTATAAAACTGACTGAATTAAAGAAGGCCTCAGCTATAATTTTTTATGTTCTCCCTCTCAGAGCAACAGCTGATTCCATGCAGTAGACAGCTTTCAGGCCAGTGCCACTGGTTCTGGCTGCATGTAGGGAACACCTGAGCATCCTGCGGAACACTGGTGCCCAGGCGGGCCCTACTCCAGGCCTGCTGACAGGAATGGGCAGTAGTACTTTAAGGAAGCTCCGGTGATTCTAATGGAGCTGAGAATCACTGCCATGAGCCCGCAGGGGTAAGTGGGAGCGCGGCTGGCTGAGGAGGAGGTGACAGTGCAGTGTGTGCAGGCAGACTAGCTATTTCACTTCTCAGAAGAGACCGACGAATAGCAGGGCAGCAAGGAAAACAAAAATATGCTTTATGTGTTTCAAGACTGCTTCAAATCTTTACATGTACAGCTTATGTTTGCTCCTCCAGTGCTGTGGGAATTGGAGCCCGATCTTCAGGAAAGCTGCCTCTGTCTCGCATTGCCTTACAGGAGCCAGGAAATGTGGATTCTTCCTTCCTTTGAAAAGAACTTTGCAAAATTCAGCAATGTGCTAGACTAGGAAGCAGTTTCTGCTGCCACAGCAAATATTGTTTTTACAATGTCTGGGCCTCCATGAAACAAAGCGGAAAGCTTTTTTTTTTTTTTTTTTTTTTTTAGTGACTACTGTTCATCACAAGACTAAGATCTTACAATATTAGATTTTATTTCTCAACCTCAAACTGGGCACGATGATGTTTGTTGTCTTAAGGACATGATTCTTAAACTTCAGACTGTATCAAAACCACCTGGAAGGCTGGTTAGTCCAGAGATTCCCAGAATGGGGTAAAGTTTAGTAATCTGTACTTCTCACAAGCTCCCAGAGATGCTGACACTATAATGCATGGACCCTGCTTTGTGTTGCCCTGGTCTAAGGCAAAGCTTCTCAAACACTAATGAACAGACACATCAGCTGGTGAGAACACACTCTCGCAGACTGTGATTCAGAGGTCTGGTGCTCTTGTTCCTAGATTGCTAAAGGTGAAGGATATGCTGCGGGGGAAGGGGAGATAACTTGTCTTGGACTATTGTTTGCAGATAGCTGCTTACTCAACAGTTTGATAAATTAAGGATAAAAATATTAAGGATTAGTCCCCTCTTAAAAAAATCATGGAAGCACCAAAGAAGAAATAAATGCTCAAATCAATGATAAGCTAAAGAATAAGAGTGAATCAGTCCAATCTTTCTTCATGTCTAATGAACAATCTGTAGACTATGGGAGGTATATAAAGTCCACTTCAAATGACTGTTCCCCAAAATCCATGTCTAGGATGCCAGACATAGAGTTCCAAAATCCCATGTCCAGAATATTAGTCAGGAACAATGAATTTCTCTTAAGAAATTTCTTTATTTTGAACCCATATGCTTTGCTTTGCAATGAGTACACTGCAAAGGTCATTTTTCAGAAAAAGCAATGGCAATAGAGGGTTCTCAGATGGTCAGACCATGGGCTAGATCCAATCCTGCCTTCATATGGCAGCATCTGAAGCATAAGAACTGTGACATTTTAATCTAAGCACTGTTTAGAATCTTGAATCTAAGATCATGAATTTTATACCATGGAGGAAAATACACCCGTATGTGTCCTTGTACTAAGGAAGCGATCATTCATCCATCCATCTGCATTCCTTCATTCCCTCATTTATTAAATATTGAGTGCTTTGTCAGTTTTCAAGTTATTCTGAGAGTATTCTACGAAATGGAAATTAGGAGAGAATGAACTACAACAAACATCCAAGCTCTTCTATGGGCTGTAAAGTGCTTCAGATGCTGAGGAAAGGATGGCTCTATGCTCTACTTCTTTGTGAGGCAGCACAGGGGAGTGAAGGATTTAGAGCTGTGTGTCTCCACAATGGTGAGAGGCCCGTTTGCTCCCTCAATATGTTTCAGATAGGTACCTTCGAAATGCAATAAAAATGAATTACTAGAACAGAACCCATAAAATGTACAAAACGTTAATTCCCAATTTTTTATTAGATCTGACAATATCAAATTGCTAAAAACATACAAGTGTCTAAGTGCTCACCTTCAGATTCTCTGTCTCTGAGGTCTGGTAAACACTTGCATCCTCAGATTCCAATTTGAGTAGAACAGGCTTAGAGCACAGATTCCAGAGTTGCCTGGGTTTGAATTAATTTCCCTTTTGCTAGTTACTTGACAGTGGACGAGTTATTTACATTCATTATTTCTCAGGTTCCTCTCTATAACAGGACTCTCCCAGAAGTTCCCGCCATACAATCAAGGCACTTTTAAGTCAATACACACAAAGCACTCAGAATGGTTCCAGCTCACAGTAAATGCTACCAAAGGGTTAGCTGCTATCATAACCACTACCTACTATTACATTGTTGTCATTACTAGAATTACTTCTATTATTTCTACCAGTACTACTTTGCTGTATCATTTGGGGGCCAATACTTCACAGTTGTTTCGCCTATAAAATGATATTTGTACTCTCTTCCTTCCTCTTGACTTCCTTCCGTCCCTCCTACAGAATCTGTGATGGCAAGTAAAATCATTGGGAATGCATACTAGCACTGGTGGAAATGCCTGCTCACGACACGAGAGTCTGTACTGCCCACATGCCATCTCAGAGGAGCAGGCACAAAGTGTCCTGGGGCTCTCCTCACAGGGCACCCATACACCGCATCTGCCCACCATTAAGCAAATGAAAGCAGCATCAGACATCTGTTCTTCCTCTTCCCTGGAGAATTTGACTGGGCTGATGCCAGACAACGCTGGGTGCTGCCTCAAGGAAAAGGCATGTCCTTTCTTCTGTTCTGTGACCAACAACCGTCTAGCCGAAGGAACGACTGTGAAGGACATCTTTATGCTTCATGTAACCAAATACTTAACCCACCTGCCATCTGTCACACATGCTTACATTTCTTCAATTCTCTTCATTTTTGTCTGGGATTCTCAGCTCAAATTTTTGAGAATTGGTTCTTACCTTTTTTTCCCCCTCAAATTAGTTTCTATTACTTGGGAATAAAAACATAAAGGAGACAGAGAAAGAGTGAAACATAAGCATGAGAAATCATGTTAGGAGACGATTTATAAGCAAGAGAAATTCTCAGGATGGGAAAGGAACGATAGCCATCGCCTCATTTGCTTGTTAAATCTCATAACTCGGAAAATATTAAATAAATTTGTTATCTGCACCTCCAGCACCTAGCATTTTCATAAAATAAAATTTTGATGAAAAAAAGAGAGGGCAACAAAATAACCAAATAACAAAGCAGGTGTTTTTATCTCTGAAAACAAATGTGCAGGTTAATAGCTTGAGCAGCCTCAGTCTCAAGATCTACTCACTTACATATAATTATATCCTGACAAGGTTAAAGACAGAACAGGTAAAATGGAGTTCTTGCCTAGACTCAGGATGCAGTAATTGATTTAAAGGACAAGAGGCACACCTACACATACAAAATGGCTGGTGACGAGGATGGGAGTGATCTGACAGGCACATCAGTACCCTGCCCAGGAAGACACTCAGATGGCAGTGCCTGGCCTGACACGGCCCAGATTGTAGTCAGCTAGTTATGAGCTGTAATGTGGCCTTGCTACTCAGGCTGAAAACAATCATGGTTAATAAGCCACAATCTCTAGTTCACAGATCCCCTGGTAGTGCCCTGTTGGTTTTTGTTCTTCTCAATTTCAGTACACGAAGCGTGTGAAAGTTGCTCTGCATGGCATACAGCACAACACTTCAGGGAAATAACTAGTGAACGGTTTTCTCATGAAAACAAGACTAATAACATGGCCAGACAAAGCATGAAAGTGAACATGCTTTTGTCACTTTCTATTTCTCATTTTCCCATCCTAACTGGAGGTATTTATGACTCTCAAAATTTATTCATTATGATCATCCATCTACCCATCCATCTATCCATGCATGCATGCATTCAATAAATTATTTATTGAGCATCTTCCTATTGCCTGACACTATACTATGCTGTTGCAACTTAACCCTCTGGTGGGAAAAAACAAAATAAACGAGTTAGCAAAATTAATAAATACAGTTTATATTTGTCACAAATATTAAAAAGGACAAAAATAAAACCAAAAAACCTAGTGTTGGGGCTGGGGATGTAGATCATAATAAATATACAAAATAAAAAAACCAAAGTGTTAAAACAAGGACTGTGGAGAGTCCTTTGTGATTCTGACATAATGAGCACTTTATTCAGATGATTCAGATGAAGAAAAATTAATGAAGAGATAACTTACAGAGGTATGGGCGAAGTGGGAAAAAAGCAACAAGGGATGTTGAGGCAGATGTAACAGCAGAAGGCTGAAATCAAGGGACAAAGTGAAGAGAGAGTGTCACCAGAGACCAGTGAGAGCTGGAGTTCTGAAGGAAATATAACCTGGTGGGACCTCTGGTTAGGGAAAGATGGACCACAGCCAGGACCAAGGTGGGGAGGAAAAGGAGAAGACAGAACTCTGCCTTTTTTTCTTCTCACCCTCCAATCTTCTGCTGGTGTTTCTTATTGAAAAAACCTAATCAGAGCCATGTGACAAGTGACAATGGTCCACAGGGTTAGCCTTCGTATTGAACATGCACGGAAATGAAGGGAAAGAGAAGAATGGATAAAAGTCAGGAAAGAGGGCCAACTCAGGTGGGATAGTCAAGACAAAAAAATCTCTCAGTGGAGGTGACATGTCCACTAAGAGTCAGAGAAGGTCCCATGCAAAGAGCCAGTGGAAGAGCAATCCAGCAGCAGGAGGAGTGAACACACTCTTCTGCCATTTCCCCTTCTCTGCACCCCAGACACAGTATATAGATCCTTCACCAGAAGCTTACTGAACACAGGTCCAGACAATCCAGAATCCTCACACCTTCCTTAGTGTGAGGCCTCTGTTCAATTTTCTCTGTATTACAGAAGAATTTTCTAACAAAAAAGAATGCTCATGCTAGAACAATTCCCTTAGAAAGCTCCTGCAGGCAACTGAAGCAAGTAAAACCCCCTTTCATTTATACAGCTTCTCTTGCAGAACTCAAACCTTCAGTATTTTGAATATCCCACAGTGCAACTTCTGGATGAGTTCCACACCCATTCCTTTTATTTTGTACTTCATTCCTTTAAATGAAGAAACACCATAAAGTTACAAGGTAATAATAGTCAACGTATACCCAAAGTTAACATCCTATTAATTTTATTTTAGTTTTATATTCACCTCCAAGTCACTAGCTAAAATGTACATAAAATATTTTCAGGCCTATTAATCAAAAATATCTACTCACAGATGGTTTCCACTGCTCCCAAACCATTTCTTTATGAAGACAAAGCAGAACTGTCAATATTGATGAGATGGTTACTTGAATTAACTGATCTGACTTTTAAAAGTCAGTTTATTGGTTCAAATTCACCAAGAGTTATTTACAGCAAGTCTGTCATCAAATGGTGTAGAGGGTTTCCAGCTGGTAATGAGGTTAGGCAGAGGAACTGATTTCCTTTCTGTTAATCCTTCATATTCTGGGATGCATTTACCAATGGAAAACAGTGCCATTCAAGAACAAATTCCAGCAAATAATGAAGATTTTGACTGCGTATTAATGAGACCCACCATTTCCCACATTCCAAGTTAACCAGTTTTCTCTTAAAGATCTTAAGGAAATTCCAACTACATTAGACCTAAATTTCCTTAGTGCCTCTTTAATTATTTCCTCTTGTTTTGTCCCTGATGAACATGGAAACAGATGGCAATTATTTAATTTATGACTCTTGCCAAGTCAGTAAGAACTGCTGATAAGAACAGGAAGTCCCAGCAGAGTCTCACCTGTAGCAGAGGGCGCTGCACCCCCAACACCTTCATGGTGTCTGCGTTAGCGAGGATCTTCAAGGGGTCAGATGTTTTAGTGACTCCTTCAATTTCCTTGTTGATCTCAGCCAAGACCTGATTGAGGAAGATGGTCTTGATGTACACTGTGAGGAACTCTCGGAGAGGGCACTGCTTGGCTGGGCCAAGCCCCAGGGCATGCTCAATCTCCTGAATAAATCTGCAAGACAGACGGAGTAAAAAGGTTGTTACATATATCAGAAAAATGTTGATATAAACGTGACACCACAGCACCTGCTCTGTAGACTTTGCCTATGTCCACGCGGAGAGCAGGTCAGGCACTCTTATTCATCTAGACATGTTTTTCACTTTAAAAATGAATTATTTCACTGAATACATGGAAAAGTATGACTTCTAAACTTGAACGGAGAGAGGAGAGATCTAAGACTACATGAGGCAAAGGGAAAATATGATACAGAGAAGCAAAATTATGGTGCAAATTAAAGAGCACACCCACAAATAGTACATAGGTTTCACTGAGCCCTTCACAGCTATACATGCAAATGTTGCGGGGGTTTGGGGGGGCTGGGGGGAGGGGAGAGGACAAAGGCTACTCTTCGAATTCACCATGATACTTGAGTTTGTAGGTTAAGGAAGGGAAAGGGATGGGAGCTGCGGTACAAAGAATATCAACTTTATTTGTAATCTTATTTTTTTTTAAAATAAAAACTTGAAGTGTACATAACAGAATGTTAATAACGGTCAAGTCTCAGAGATGAGTATGCAGAGTTTTTCACATTATTCTTGTACTTTTTAAAAAAGAGGCAACCCCTGCATTGTGTGGGTTGACATACACAGATTTAACTTACTAAAGTTTAGTTAATCAGTCCCCCAACAACATGATTTTTTTTTTTTAAGAGAGGGACAGGAGAGTGAGTGAGCGAGAGAGAGAGACAAAATCAATTTTATTTAGTTTTTCACGTGGCTTTCGTTGCTCTGACACTTCGTTGAGTATGTGGTGCTCGGGTTTGAATCCACATCCTGGTGCATGCCAGGCAAGTGCATAACTGCTGAGCAGGGGCTCCAGCCCCTCCCAACAACATGATTTAAATTCCATAGTATCACAGTACAGTTACCACGGTATATTAACTGCGAATGATTGCATAAAGAAAAGAATGTTAACTCTTCTGAATTCTCTACGTAAATAAATTCTGTGCATTACAGTTAGTGACCAGTCACCTAATTGGTAACTAGTCAGGGCCAGAGAGCCTCATGGTACAGTCCACAGGCTCAGCCTCAGCACTGAAATGCACTGCCTATTCTGTTCATGTGAAGGCAGTCAAGGGTGTAGCTGTGTTGTTTCCTTGTCTCCCAGTGATAAGCCCATGTGACATTTCATAAAAATGGGTAACTGAAAGAGGGAATTGGGCAACAAAGATAAAAGCACTGCAACAAAACTCAAGTGGGGACATGGAAGTGAAATCTGAACGCAGATGGAGCAATAGAAGAAATAGATGACCATGGGAATGCTGACATTGCTGCCATTTGAGACGCATGATGCCAGAACACAGGTGAATGAGGGAATTCTTACTGTCAGGAGGCTGATACTATCTAACATGAATGAGGAAAGCACTGTAGCAAAGGGAGGAAGAGGATGATGAGGGATGGGATGCCCGAGGAAGGGACACTGGCAAGAAGTTTCACGTTAGGAGAACACTTGCAGATGGTTCACAATAATGAAAAAACAAAGGATCAAATGCTGGCAGTGGATCCAAACCTAGAAGGGGCATGACTGTTTCCCAAGGCATAGACAAGACACTCACGCTGTATCATTAAGTACATGAGATGAAGGTGGTAAGTACTGTTCAAGCTACTCTTGAAAAGATTCTGAAGAATAAATACAACACTTTAATTTTTGTTATGGTTTGGATCTGGAATGTTCCCCAAAAGCTAAAGCATTGAAGGCTTGGTCTACAAGGCAATGACGTTCAGAGGTGGGGATTCTGAGAAGTGACTGGATCACCAGGGCTATGATTCCATCAATGAACTAATCCAGGGATTCATAATTTGATGGCATTATTAGCAAGTGGTGAGACTGCAAGAGGCAGAGCCTAGTTGGAAGAAGTGGGTAACGAGGGGTGTGCAGTGGAAGGATTTATCTTCTCTTCAGTCCCATTCTTTCTCTCTTTTGGCTTCTGGACCCCCATGAAGTAATCAGTCTGCTCCAACATGATGTTTCTGCAATGGAGCCGGCCAATCATGGGCTGATGCCACTGAAACCATGAGCCAAAAGAAATCTTTCCTATTCTAAAGCAGATTTTCTCAGGTATTTGTCATAACGACGAAAAGCTGTCTAACATAAATCTCAATGTTTCTAAATAAATAAATCTCAATGTAACAGTACACTAAATACATCTTAGTTTTCTTACTTTCCATTCCTCTATTCACTTATAAATAACAGTGAGAATTCTTAATGTTTTGAATAATTTTTTAAAGTCATGCAACAACTGTGATTTTCTCCATTTCTTAATACAGTTTTAACAGGCTTGGTCATTTTAACAGTTCTACAATGCTATATAAAGCAAGGGCTGCCTTCAAACTTTTCTTACAAAAGAGGAGGAAAAAAATGAAATGAAATAGAGATGGGCATGGTAATAATCAATTTACCATTTCAAAATGTATATTTCAAAACATGTCATATATCACACACATATGATTTTATTTATTGATTTCAATATAAGAAATAAAAATTTAAAAACAAATTTTTAAAAGTAAGAAGCTATTATAGTAAATGGGTGAACTGACCTTTCTTGGTCATGAAAGACATATAGAAAAAGAGCTTTTCTAGCCATCTTGGAGGTGACCTCAGTCATTGCACTCATTGTCACTGTGCAGCAAGGAATGACTTAGGGAAGCAGAGTGGTCAAGAGCAGGCACTCAGAATAGGTACTCCAGAGCTTGGAACTGGAACATAGCAAGCTGGGCAGATAACAGCATCTCTTAATCTTACTTCTCTGTTCTGTAAAATGGATAGAACACTATCTACTCCACAAGACTGTTCTGATCATTAAATGAGGAAATAAAAATTAAGTGCTCAGAATGGAGGACAACATGTTAATAACCACTAAGCAAATTATGGTTGCTGCTATTTTTATAGTTACTATTATTACCATCATGTAAACCTGATGAGGTTGGAGATCAAATGGGATCTTTTATGATTTTTTTCACCTTGAT
This sequence comes from Aplodontia rufa, assembly GCA_004027875.1. Lineage (NCBI taxonomy): Eukaryota > Metazoa > Chordata > Mammalia > Rodentia > Aplodontiidae > Aplodontia > Aplodontia rufa. Next base: position 17,517 of record PVKS010004463.1, on the reverse strand, counting down.
CCTTTACTTTCCCATATAATCATCCACTACCAGCAGTTGACATCTTTAGATTAATACTTTGAACACTTTAGTTACAGATGTAGGAATGACCAAATCCCCATGTGCCCAGAGGCCAAGTGTAAATTGCTCCCTGCTGTGTCCTTAGTGTCCAATATCTTAAGAACATGTCTTGAAACTAGGACATGGCCTGACAACTAATGCCCTACTCCCAAGAATTGGAGAAGTTCAAACAGAAGATTTAAAAAGGAAAAAAAAATTATCTCATAGTCCACCACTCCAATGTTAACTGGTGTCTGTTTTTTAAAGAGTATTATCTTTTTCCTGTCTGCATTCTCAGGTTGTTTTTATTATTTTGTGACATATGGTTGGTCACACTATTTTTTTTGCTCTTTCACAGAGTATCATAAACTCATTCCATTATGCTAATGAACATGGCATTATTAAACCAAACATACATTATTAACATTAATGCACTTCCAAGTTTTTTAAATAGATACCCCCACAGTGAATTTCTTCATTTTGTGGTTCCTCAACATTTTACATTAGCATATCTAGATTTTATACCGCTCCCCCTCAGCCGTACAATTTCCACAATACACTGCCTATGTTCTTTTCACCTAGTCAATACTTTTTAAATGATCTGTTGAGTGGGAAACAGGAGGGAGTGGTAAGGATGTAGAGGAGAATCATCAAAAAAGCCTAATTGTTTTAAACAAGGCCCTCACTCAATGGAAGTAGGAAAGCATTGAATTTTTAACAGTGAAAAGAATCTTGTCAGGAAAGAAAATACTTCCGTCCAAATTTAAGCTGGAACACAGATGGAACCCTGTCAAAGGGTCCGCACTAATCTGGAGAAGCGAGGTCACACTGGGGATTCCCCAGCCCTGCAAGTGAGAAGCGGGCAGACAGGAAGTACAGGTACATCTGTGCATGTGGGAAAGAGAGCGTGGAGTCAAAGAGAGGCATCTGTGTGGCTGTATGCAGAGCTTCTGATCACCAGATTTCCAAGAACACCATCCAAATCAGCTTCCTAAACCCAGGGTTGTAAAGCAGGATAAACCACAAAATAAATAATGAGCGAACGCAACCAATTTTCATCATATTTGAATGCTTAAAGTGTGGATCTTATTACCTAAATTCTAATGTTGCTATGTGTAAATATTTAACCAGAGGTTTTCTTTTTAGACTATCAGTGAGGGGGCCTCTTAAAGCATGTACATACGTAATCCATTTCAAAATGGACTCTTTCTTGGAACAAGTTATGCACCTTTTGGAATGCACAACTGAGCACACTCTATCAACATTTCACCCAGTATTTTCAAAATTTTTATCCTAATATATCTTTTTTTATTTAAAGAGAGAGAGAGAGAGACAGAATGAAAGGGTAAGAGAGAATCAATTCTATTTAGTTTTTCATGTGGCTTTCACTGCTCCAACATTTCATTGTGTAAGTGCTACTGGGGTTCAAACCCGCATGCTCGCACATGCCAGGCAGGTACCTCGACCTCTGAGTCACTGCTCCAGTCCTCCTGATATGATTTCTAACCAGGGGAATTACTAAATAAAATTTCACTAAAGTTTCCAAAGTCCCTTGCTTAGCCCAGCCTCCTTATAACAAATTATATTTTATCATAAAGCTCCATTTTTTCCTATTTCATCTCAGTCAGGAATTGTGGCTCCCACTAGCTGTATCCTTGAACACAGAGGGCCTACATTGTATTGTAGAAGTTGCGATGGAAACAGTTTCATTTATTCATTTGAATAAAAATAGCTGTCTAAAGCGGACTTTTATGAGAACACAGCATATTCAAAATCTCTACCACGCTTGATTTGTATGGGGTGGGGGGCGGCAGGGAAATCAACCTAGCATCCATAATAGAATCTATTCCAAGACATGAGCCCATCTTTACACAAAGAACCGTGACCAGCTGGTTGTACTAAGGTTAAGTGTGGCTTAGGAATCAAACCACAAGTAAGGTCATGCAAAATACCAGAAATGGCTCAGCTGCAGAAAGAGGCAGGCAGCATATGTGGATCCTTTTAAGACATGTTTCTTACTTCCTTGACTGCTCTCAGATATGACATTTAAGACACAGACAAACTGGAAAACAACTTGGGCAAAACGGAAAAGCAGCTCAGAGGAACTGATTTGAGATATATGCAAAGTACTTGTATTATCTGAGTTGAAAAAGATCAGTTAGGAATGATTTACAAGGACTCATTCAGAAACAGCAGCAACAGGCGTATTTAAGACCATAAATCAGTGGAACATGAAAACCGAAGAAAAATCCATAAAGGTTAATGCACTTTGGAGCACATTGCCTCTTAATTCATGGGAGAAAGCCATTGGCACATCAGGAAGAGCCTCTCCCCAACAGTCTGTAATTGTTCATGCTGAGTCTAACTACTGTCTGTGCTTCTGCATAGAAAGATTTTCTGCATAGAAGTGCAAAATAAGCTCGTCATGGCACGGCCCAATCATGTCCTTGGCCCACACCCCTAGGAGACGATTTGCTGAACTAATGAAATAAAAAGGAAATTGGGTGCTCTGATTTGTAATGAGTGAAATTCATGCCTAAAATTAGAGGACAAAAGAGGTAAAAATCATTAAGTAAAGGGAGAAAAGAATATTATCTATAAAATTTAGACTGTGCAGGCTTACAAACAAATTTAACTTTTAAAATTCTTACCATGAGTATACTGCAAGTGATTTTAACTGCATTTAAGTGTTCCCTCCAGACTGAAAAGCACTTTAGGTAAAATGAAGTAAGGCTCTTTACAATGACAGCTGTTAGGTTTTTTAAGCATATAATTTGGAAATTGAAATGACTTAAACACTAACCCCTAATATCAAGAAATCTTTTTTTAACCACCTCAAAATGCACATAAATAAATAAAGAATGGCTATTGATATAAAACTCAAAGGCAAAATAATTCTGATTTTCTTGTAGATTTGGAATTCTGTTTTTATTCTTTCAATTTACTTATAGTAAAATAACCTGTGCTTTATATGTATTTTTCATAAAAGAAAAAGCTGTCAATTTTCTTCCAAGAAAAATTACAACTTACTACGAAATGTCTATCTTATCACCTGAAAACTTACCTGTGAAATTATAGTGTATTTTAGGTGCTTCAGATCAGGTTGGCCTTCAGATACTGTAATACAAGACAGGGGAATCTGGCAGATCTTACCTGTTGCTGTGCCAGTAGGAGTTGTGTGAATAAGTGCTCACACTTAGGGGCTCCTACCATGCCCTGATCTAAGGCCATGTGGGCTGTTTCATGTAACTCTGACAATCACTTTGAGGGCTGCACTGTTACTAGCTCTCTTTTCCAGGATGAAGCTGAGCACCTGAAAACGTAACAGCAGCACCAAGAGCTGACAGCCACGTTGTTCTCATTACGTCCCAGAACCGCTCTAAGGCAGTCATGCTCTGCTTTATATATTCCTTACAAACTGGTGAAATAAAGTACTTTTATAACTGCTACTTGGAAGAGGAAAGGAAGGCCTTTCCTTCTAGTTTTGTACCATCATCACCTTAGTTACCCAGGATAGAGCTTAAACATTATCTTGTACTTTTTCCTCAGCCTTCCTACTCTTGTAAGAAGCTTCCAGACATAAGGACGTTAGTTTCGTATAATCTGTGTTCATGCATGTACTCATTAGTTCAGGCCTTCACTTATTCAAGCAGGGTTTGTGGTGTGTCCACCTCAGGCCTCATACTGCTGTAGATGCTAAGAGTAATGGTCCAGGGGTGTCGTTTGTGTAGCATATGACATAGAGGATACCAACTCCTGCCAGCACCAGAGTCCAGGCAGACATTCCTGTGCCTCCATTTCTATAGTCACACCCTAACTCAGGTTCTTATTACATAAGATTTGTAGATGGATGAACAGAACTTAGAAGCTTTCTCAGGGTTCCCTAAAATAATTTCCTAACTGACTTCCCCATCTTTAACCCCTGCTTTCTTCAATTTATCTAACAGACACCTACCATATTAATCTCATGAAAGCACAGGATACATAACTACTGGCTGTTTTGTAAACATACCTTGCCCTCCCTCACCTCCAGGTCTTAGCAAAGCTAAGACCATTTACCTGGAACACTCCTGATGGGCATGTGTCACACAGCCACTATCTTAGATGTCACTTTCTCCTGTATGTGTATGTTGAATGACCTTTTACTATGCAATCATATCACCCTTAGTACAAAGATCACTCCTGTCGAGGGGTCTGTACCATAATAGTTTCTAAGTTTCTTGAAAAGAGGGAATACGTCTTATTGTAGATAGTATGTGGGATCATGTAGGTACATAATAAGAAAACCTTATTTCTACTTTTAGGCATTAGCTAACTTCACATTCTGTGTACTCTGTGCCTTTTCTCCTGATCTCCATGTGTCCTATTTCTAGTGCATTGCGCATTTCTAAGTTGTAGCATATCAGTTGGAGTGAGGTTTGAAAAATTATTTTCACTGAAGCCTTTCTTCAAGGACTAATTCAAAGCTGACTTGCTCTTTAAACTGCTTTACTTCATGGCTTCACCTATTTATTTGAACTTCTCCATTACACCACAGCATTACACATGTTCCTGCCTATGTTTTTCTCTCTCATAATGGCATTAAGCTCCTTCAACACTTGACTCTTATGAGAAGTCTAACTATACACAGGCAGAGAAACCCAGAAATTTCAAAATTTAATATTCATGTATATTCTCATTTCCAATAATAGCATGGGGGTATTACAGAGGAGACATGAGATAGGGGACTGAATGAAAGGGGGAGATCCTGGACTAGGATTGGCCTTACCTTACTTAGTCAATATCCACGTATGCCTGAATATGAACAACAATTCCCTGAACTATGTAAAACTATGTAGAACAAACAAAGAAAAGAACCGAGATCCTTCACAGCAGCAGTTATGTTTTGTACATCTTTGAACCGTACCTGAAGCACCTGACAGTACATCAAGTACAGTGGACATAGTTAATAAATAATATTAAATTATAATTACAATTTACTTAGACTTGCTAAAGGACAGGACTTTTTAAAGGGATACAACACAATGCACAGATTATTTTAAGGCTACTTTTAGGGAATAATTGCTGGATAAAAATTATGATAAAATAATCAAGATGGTGAAAGAAAATATAAAGATTATAAAATGAGATGATAAGGGCATTAAGTTAAATGTATCCAAGTAGACATTTAAAGACAAATGATCAGTAAATTCAAACCTAGTCCTTTTCTCCAATATGAACTTCAGACAATCATTCCTGAGTTGAACACTACTCAGGCTTCTGTTACAGAAGTCCAAGGCTGGAAGTCTTCCATTTGTCAAAAACATGACTTGTGAATCTGTTGGAATAAAATTATAGTATAGTGCTGTGGAGGACGCAGGTAGGGCACTTGGTTCTCTCCTCCACTGCTCCTCAACAGTATGGATTTCATTATGTATAATAAATAAGTGCATGTAAACTCATTTTCAATAATCTCTAATGAGCCTATCTGGCAGCTTAACCTTGTTCCTGAACTTAGCTTATGATTACTTCTTACCCCTCCCTCTGTTTCCTGTCTTTTGATTATACGGCAACCTGAATGCAAAGTGCTCTGGGAAAAAGGTATCTACAAATTATTGAATGTCCCCTATTCATCAATTAAGACATGAGGCACAGCCAGGTAATAACAATTATGAGTCTTGACCCTTACACTTTTCTACTTTTATCTTCATTTATTTGCATACTTGATTATTTCAATTAAGACACAAAAATCCCATATCAGTGTTGGCTCCTTTCTCTGCTCCTACATCCATATTTTTCCAGGTCAACATATATTTATCTTGCAACATTATTCACAAGGTTATTATCGTACTATTGTACAGTTGCTCAAAGTACTTCTCAAATTTACTTCCTACGGAATCCATTCCTACTTGAATAGATTCTCACTTTCAGAGACACCTGTGACCATGTATTGCCACTCCGCACTCTCAGGGTTTCAACATGATAAAATGGGCTGCTGTAACACCAATTTAATATCAGAGGAGAACTAAAAACGTTCTGTGTTCCCTTCAGAAGCATCAGAGTAATTTCCTTCTTTACAGACAGTTCCATATCATGGACTTACTAGATAGGAATTAAAGAGTTTTTATTCCTTCTGGGTAAAGGATACACAAGATCGCTCAGTATTATTTCTTATAACTATGCTTAAATTTATAATTATCTAAATATAAAAATTTAAGAAAACATTCTATTCTGATTTGATCACTGTATGATATGTATGTATATATGCATATATATATATATATTAAATAGCATGCTCTATTAGCACATTAGTGTGTACAACCATTAAGTGTCAATTAAAAACAAAAGTAAATCTTGTGGGGGTTGGAGCGGTGGCTCAGCAGTTATGGCTCTTGCCCAGCATACGCAAGTACTCTGGTTCAAACCCCAGCACCTACGTACACAACTAAGTATCAGAGCAACAAAAGCCATGAGAAAAACTCAATAAAAACTGATTCTCTCTCTTTCTCTCTCACTGTCCTTCTCTTTTCAAAAAAGAAAAAAAAAAAAAGGTAAAACTTGGGGAAGGGGAAAAAACTAATAACTGAATTAGAACAAATTAAACTCCATGCTTCTAAAAACAAAACAAAACAAGCTTAAACCATTCTTTAAAACAAGAATTATTCCTAAAGTTCCATTTTATTCAACTTTTCACATTCTCTGTAAGGCTAACTAGAATTAAAATTCTGCTCACAGACCCGATATAAGGAAAGTATATCCATGTAGAAAAGGAATAGTCTCTTATCTGGCTGGTATCTTGCAGGTGAATATCAGTTGTGAAGGCATTGCAATGATGGAAGTATCAGCATTTCCTAAGAAAAACTAGTCCCCATAAAAGAATTACAATTACAATATTAACAGTTCCTGAATAACTGATATTCTTCTGGATGATACTGATGACAAATACCTGAAAAACCCAGCAGATTAAACAGCTATCTGAAGGCAAATGATACACGATTACCTCTCATACCTATTATGTGTGTCAGTGCTTAACTTTTACATATTTGATCCTCATTCTTCTTTGGGGTCTGTTTAGATAGTGACTCATTTTCATATGATAAAACTGCAGTTCAGATAGATAATTTGCTGAAGGTCACACTGCTATCAAGCTTTAAGACTGTGTCTTGAGCCCTTGATCTGGCTCCTAATCAATGCAACATTCTTTTTTCTATACCACATCCTAAAAGTGGCAAAGCCCATAATGCGTGCAAATTTTTAAAAAGTGTAAAATATATGGTTATAGGTTCAATGACTCTAGAAAGTTCCCCAATGAGCCAGGCATGGTGGTGCATGTCTGTAATCCCAGAGGCTTTGGAAGCTGAGGCAGAGGATCACAAGATCAAAGCCAGCCTCAGCAAACTTAGCAAGACCCTGTCTTAAATAAATAAATAAATAAATAAATAATAAATAAAAAGGACTGGGGATTTTGCTTAATGGTTAAGTACCCCTGGGTTCAATAGCTGGTACCAAAAAACCAAAATGAAACAAAAATTCCCCAATGAGTAAAAAAACGGTAAGTCAAGATTTTCATAACTAGCTTTTGGACATTTTGGTAATTTTGGAACTTTCTGCTGCACTACCATATTCTGAACAGTTGTCAAACTTTGGTGAAGTCTGATGTGCATAGGTTTGTTGGAAAAGTGAGGGGACAAAATGCCTACATAAAATGGAGCAATGTGACAGAATCTTATATGATTGTTGTGTTTATAGGAAAGCATCCCAGTATCTGTGACACTAATAATGCAATCCACAGGCCCTTAGAATTTTCTGACATTCCAGACTGTAGGCCAAGCATAAAATTCTGCATCTTTTGCCTCTTAGTTCAGTGTTCTATTCTCCAATGACAAAAGTATAAGAGTAATTAGACTACGTGGGATCTTCTTAACCTGGTTGGCCATTTTCCCTAACAGCACAATTACCCTGCTAATGAGATTAAATTTGGTTTAACTGGAGGATTATTTCACTGCAGAGCCCCCGCTGACTCTGGCTCCCACAGGACCCACGGCTCTGTTGATGCACCCATCTAACATTCATTTGCCTTAATGAAAGCCAGACACAGGAATCAGGCCTGCATAGTAAAGAAAAACACAAGGGCTTTTGTTTATATTTAAAAAGAGCTCATTTAGTCAATCTGAATCTTCCTAATACCCAGTGAAATATTTATTAATGAGTATCAGCACAGCAAGCCAGAAAGTCTTATTTGCATTAAATTCAAACCATAAATAATTGAAGGTAGATTTCATTTCTTAAGTCATCGTTTCAGAAAAATCCTCATCAGCCTGCTGAATAAGAGAGACCATTAGTGAGACAAAATGCATTAAAAGTTGAGGGTGGCAGATGTTTTTGCCTACCCTTAGACTACATGGATCATTTCCCAATAACACATAATTCTATGTCCAGTTACACTCACCTCAGTAGAGGTGACAGAATGGAACATGGGCCCCATCTTTTCTTATTTCTCTAGGTCAGGATCATAGGGAACATATCTGTGCCATTCATCAGGTTCGACCACAAACTGACTGTGAGGAGATTAGGGTATCTATGCACTTACTGAACATTTAGTGAGCTGACCACACATCAAGCATGACTACATGATGGGAATGAGAGATGCATAACATACAGAACTTGCCTTTGTGTAGCTCGGGCTGAAAATGCCAAGTGCAAACCACAGTTCATACTTTATTAATGGTCATGAAATTAGGGGCTGCAAGCAGTATGAGGGTGAGGGAGAAGAAGCGGAGATACAGGGAGACTGAACAGGATAGGAAATTTCACAGAATATTGTATTTATTAATGGCAGATTTTGTGCAATTTTTATACATGCAGTTTACACACACACACACACACACACACACACATACACACACATAGGAATGTAATACTACAATTGTTATAGTGGAGGAAAAAAATACCAAAACTATCCATTCATAGAAAAAGGGCTTCAGAACTATACTCCAGACAGGCTAGGAGCACCAACTGTTTCCAGATTCTATTGCCCTCTAGACTCTAGTTCCTTTGAGGGTAGAGTATGGGTGAGATTTATCATCATGTTCCCCACAGTGCCTAGCATGGTGCCCTTCTTGATGCCCCGTACAAACACCCTGCATAAAGTGAGAAGTTGAGCCAGTTCTGAAAATGGCCATGGTGTAGAACAGCCACTTAGGGCTATGTTTAGCTGAGCATATGTGAAGAAAACGTAGATTCATTTGCTGCTAGCCAGTTTTTATGATCATTTTGTGCTTGTATACCTCTACCCATGACAATCAGACCTAACTTTATTTGTGCAAGCTTTAGTTCATATTTCTGAGACTCTACCTTCAGGAAGTATTCAGGAGCTACAAACAATATTGCTGCTAGGACAAATTTGCATCTCTTATTAGCTGGTTTTGCAGTGGTGTAGGAGGAGGGGAGAAGGCCTACTGATTATTTATAAAGAGCAAATATAACACACTTGCCCAACAACAGAACATTAACTGGGCGAAGCCAGTAAATAATGTCGATCTCACGGCCAACAGCAAGAGAATTTTTCTCCAGTGCAACTTTCCATGGCCCCGAGGGCTTCATGCCCCTTGGTAAGGAGCACAGGAATAGACAGCATTGTTAGGAGGGCAGTAAGCAGTGCAAGGGAGTGGCCTCCATGCTCCCTCACCACCCTCCTGCCACCCCCATGCCTCCATCATCTGCTCCCACAAGCTTAGAGTATCTGGTGGGTGTCTGCTGCGCAGGTTGCGGCTCTTGGCCAGTTGCCAGGTAACTATTCTTTTAGTCAGTTAGAAAAAGATGGGCTTAAATCAACTTCAACTGTAACACTGAGCCATTCTATTCCCCAAGATAATTTATGTAAGTTAAATGCTGGAAGGGAACAAAAGCATGTGATAATCTTAAAAATTTTATGTATTGCTCTCAGACTTGAGAAGTTATGCATGCTTGAGACTTTATAGTATTATTATTAGAGAAGATGCTTGCCTGCTAGGTTTCCCAATAGGAAAAAATATTATAATTAGATGTCAACACTGTCAGTTACTTGAGTCAACTGAACTCTGAAAGCAATGACCAAGGGACCATCATGAAATGTTTCCATGAATCAACTTCTTTTTGGCTACTGTTCCTTAGATTATTTGGACTTTTGAAACCAAAGAAAGAAAACCTTATTATCAGAAGACTGAAAATCAGTGCAGGAATACTATTTAATATGACTATATTTAATACTGTCTAATGAGAACAAAAAAGGCATCTTATTAAAACATAACATGAAAATTGTTATTCATGGAGTTCCAAATGTTTCATTAGGGGCATCATAGAGAAAACCAAAGTAATTATTTTAGGTCTTGATAAAGAAAAGGAAGAGTCCCTTTCTTCATGGTCTATTAATTCTCTAGAAGATGTCATAACAATACAAAAGGAATCAGAATGATTAGAAACTAGATTAAAGGATATATAGTACGTATTTTGAAATATATAAGCAATACATAAATATGTCTATATAAATTTATATCTGATTTTAAGAGAATCCAAAAGGAATGACAACTAGATAATAAAATAATCTTCTCATTTCAAATTTGTTTTCAGGATTTCTGAATCACTTTTACATTCATTACCTAATTAAATGCCACCAACATCTTATGGTGCTATGATGAGACTTTTATCTGGGGAAATAATATGTTTGTAAGCAAATGCTTAAGAGCAGGAAGGAAGGAAGATTGGATGGATAGGTGGAAAAAGTACATTCTAAAAAGCTACAGCTAGCTGATTCATCAAATTCTTGGGAATGAACCTGTTTCTTTGAATGCACATTATCTCCTTTAAACTACTTTAATGAAATCAAGTAAGATGAAAAGAAAATAAATTTATCTCCAAACAAGTTCCATTTTTTCTGACTGATCTATAATTATAATTCCTTTATAAGCCTGTTTTCTAGATTATCACTCCTGCCATTGTTGGTCTTTTCTGTTCCTACTTTACTACCCAGCTTATATTTTACCAGCAGACTGCTCTGCATTATAGATCTATTTCACAGTGATATTCCATTTCTCAGAAACCTGCATTGGTTTCTACTTCCATCATTTGAATCTTGAGTTTTCTCTGGTTTCCAAGGCCACCGTATGATCTGGCCCCATTACTTTCCCATATCTCTGCAGGATGATCATTTGCTTATTATCTCATTAGAATCCAAAATCCTTTTCACCCTGCACTTTCTGTTGGTCCCCCCCCCCCAAATAGAACATGTTCGTATTTTTAATATATATGAAAGCAATGATGAGTGGGTTGAGAGTGCTCAGTGTAAATACAAGAAGTTATTCAGCCTGCCATTCCACTCAATGAAAATATGTCCCAGGGTGAGTAGGCCAGGGAGACACAAATTGAAATACCTCAATCAGTTTTAGCTCCTGGATGCCTTTCATGACAGTGTCAAGCCACTCTGAATGTGACTATGTGATCTAGTATTTTTATACGATATAATGCCTATTATTCCAAGGTGAATACCTCTTTTGGAGTTTAACCAAAGGGTGGAAAATTGGAGAAAAATCTTACTGTATTATATTACCACGTTGAGAGACAGTAGTTCATCTCTAGCTCACTGGGTAATTTTCATGGGTAATCATCATCTGTTTTTTACCCTAGGTACAGAAGAGGATTCCAACACACATATCTGATTGGAACTCTATGACATAGCCTACCTAATTTCTCCCTGTTTTTCAAAAGCTCAAGTTCAGGTTTATTGTCTGAAGTCAACATTAATCTCCCTCTTTCATAGGCCTAGGAATGCATTTATGTGTTTATACCTCATCTTTCACTGTCCTGTCATTTCTCATGTAATTATCTCTCCCTAACTGTATTTTTATTTCTCTGAATACAGGAGTTGCGCTTTTCTTCCCCCCCACATTTCTCATGGTTCCTAATACAGTCTGCCACTCATGCTATGAACCTAGAGCTACTGTTTTGAGCAACATGGTATACAAAAGAGAGCACAGGGGTTAGTGTCAGACAGGCCAAGGCTGGAATCTCTGCTCTCCAGGATATTTAACTGTGGTCTGTCCTGATCACCGAGGCTCCTAATCTACGAAACGGAGAAATAATACCTGCCCTGGAGGATTACTGTAAGGTCGGTAGTGACATATTTTCCAGTAATGTCTTATAGTCCCCTAAATATATAACCATAGTGCCTAAAATACAGTAGCATTTATTATATGGTAGGTACAACTTTTAACAATAATTTTTATTCATTTATTCATAAATGTGCCAATCAAATTAATAGAATATTTGTATCATAAATTTATATCACTAGAATCAGTCTGTTTAGGATGAAATTCCTTCAAACACTTGTCATGGTTTGGATTACAATAATGGAGCTCTCTATACCTTATTAACACTACCATATAAAACTCTCATAAATTTGCATACTGTTTACATCTTACAATACCTTTACCTGCATTCTATCAGAATTCCCTAACTTACAGCTAAGCAAAAGTGGGGGCTATTACAAGGCAAAGGAGGCTGGCTGTAACACGGAGAAAAGCATTTACATGACTTGGGCCCTCCCCTGAAAATGCTGCCTCTGGGCTGCTCTTTCTTCAGTCAGGACTCACTCTCATTGTAGTCTGCATACATGTCCCCATCGTAAGATGTTCAGGGAAGGCATGGCATCTAAAATACTTCCCTAATCATTTCTATCTCCTTTAAATGACATTTTTTTTTCCTTTCAGTATGGGGATTGAATGCAGGGGTGCTCTACTACTGAGCTATATCCCCTTCCCTTTTTATTATGTATTTTGAAACAGGGTTTTGCCAAGTTGCTGAGGGTCTCACCAAGTTGCTGAGCCTGGCTGTGAGCTTGTGCTCCTCCTCCCCCAGCTTCCTGAGTTGCTGTGATGACAGAGGTGTGCCTCTAGGCCCAGTGTCTTATATTGCTTTATAGAACTTGTCATAATCCAATACCACATCTATGGATTTGCTTGCTTGTTACATTCCATCTGCCTCACTGAAACATAAGCCTCCTGAGGGCACAGCCATTGGCTGATTCACAGCTGTATACCTAGAACCTAGGAAAGCACCTCAAACACTGCAGGTGCTCTTTAGATACTGTTGAATAAAATATAAGCTTGTAGGACTCCTGTCTACCTCTCTCCACGAGCTCCAAGGGTAACAAACTCCAGGAATTCTAATGAACAGGGTTTTGGCTCTCACTGAACTGATCCCTGAATGAAAGGACACAATGTCTTCAGTACCTCCCCACTACTAGATCCAGCGATCACAGTGGGTCAGTGAAGAAAGCACAGAACCCAAGTGCTATTTCCAAACCCTCATATTTTGCCCATATCATGCTCCCTGATCTCCAGTGAGACCCAGGAGAAAAACAAAAAACCTGGGGAAGCAAAAGCTGTGGTTATAACACTGCCAGAGACCTTATCACTCTTTTTTTAAAATGCCTCATTATGATGGTTGTTTGATGATTATACCTGAAAAGACAAAAGTATGAGTCAAATGACATCACTTGGACAGAACGGTTTTACTTTTTTTTTTTTTTTTAATTATCACCAGTAAGCACATTCTTGCATGTTCAAATCCTGCAGCTCTCAATCTGGCCCCCTGTAAAAAGTAACATATGCTCACAATAAATCTTTAAAATGGCTCTATTAATAGAGTGGCTGTGGTGACAGTTTTATAAATGGGCCCCATCTTTATGCAAACTGTGTTTTATTAGATTGCATTATAATGATTTGTAATAAGAATACAGAGATGAATTCTGAGTGAAGGAACTCCAAACAGTCAAAGCTGGTCAGGGCTTGCAAAGCTGATATATCTGTGCGGAGGACTGAGCATTCTGGGAACAGCAGACATTGTTGGATTAGTTTCGCTACAGTTGTATGCTTCTCTGTGCTTTTTCCCAATCAGATAATAGCAGTCTAATAACTGGCTTTGTGTCTGTCAATCCAATTACTTCCTATTTGGGATATGCTGACGCTCTATTAAATCAGCAGACAGATGGCAGGGTCTTTCATTACCCCCCGACCGAATAATTAGCTTTCTAGGCACGTGACTGGGGAAGGAGCCCATCTATGAAGTCAGGTGTCTTCCAAATAAAACCAAAGACACAGATTATTTAAAACATTGTTGTTAATCCAATGTTATATCAATGTGATGCCATCTTTTTCATCCTCAGTCAACTGAGAAACTTCCTGGGCAACCTTGATCAGGAGCAGTGGCTCTCTGACCATCTTTCTACTAGAGCCCCTTTCCCCATGTGTCTGATTAATATCCAGCCCAGGAAAACTACAACCTTATTTTGGGATCCAAGTGATGTCAACTTGGACAACTAAAACTGTTCTTTCATCTGATCTAATTTCATTTAGAAATTTGAATAAAACACTGACTAAAATAAGCTGCCTATAGAGAAATTAAGTGGAATTTAACAAAAAATTTTAAGGTTCAATGACTAGATGTCTATAATATAAATTAAGATGCAATCCTAAGGGGTTGGAGCAGTGGCTCAGCAGTTACGGCACTCGCCTTGCACGTGTGAGTACTCGAGTTCAAACCCCAGCACCACATACACAACAAAGTACCGGAGGAATGAAAGTTGCATGAAAAACTAAAAAAATTGCTTCTCTGTCCCTCTCTCTCTTAAAAAAAGATGTAATCCTAAGAAGTTTAATAAGATACTCTTATAAGTATAAATCTTTGCAAGACACTTACAATCAAGAAAAAATAATTTAAAAGGAAGGAGCATATGTTTCCCATATTCCCTGTCCTAATGATCAACATGTAACAAGTATTCTATAAACTCTGTTAATAAACTTAAGAATGTTTTATTAATAAATGAAAATAATAATTGTAAGAGGAAAAATATGTGATATAGTTGGTGAAATTATGCCTCAAAATATAACTAGAATTTACTTCTAAGAAATGACATGGTTAATAGAGACGCTTTTCCACTCCACAATCCTCCTTGATAGCTGTCACAGATGTCTCACCATCATGGTCAAATACTAGCTTGATATTTGGCATTTCATGTCTTCCTTGGCTTATAACTCCAGTAACGAAAAAGGCAAATTAATATGGAGATAGCATGATGTCATGGAAAGAATAAGGCCTGGGAATCAAAAGACATAAACTGTGATGTTACTGCACTATTTATAACCATGTAACTGGGACCCAGTGTAATCACTAGATCTTTTGAATACAGCCTCATTCATTTCATGGTTCAATATGGGATGCTGGAGTGATTTGGGCTTTTCTTATCAGCTTTCCTAGTTGCTAAGAGTAATTCCCTCAGGGCCTTAAAAGGGATCTGAATCATCATTGTTATCTCATGATGAATATTCATTCCCAAAGGCCACAAAGACTAATAAACTCCCAGCTGCAGGGAACAGAGGGTCAACATACTGAAACAGCACTAAAAGCAAAGAGGCATTAGTGTGCTGAATCACTAGGTGGACAACTTTACAGCCCTTTAGTGAAAATTATATTTGCTTGATTGTGGTTTGAGGGAAGCAGACCCATTAACCATTGCTTTCTACTAAGTATCTTCATTCCTTATTCATTGAGAATAGTAGTTTATTCAACAATGGTTATATATGAACTTTCTTGGGTAACACCTAATGGTTTCTTTAAAATTCAAGAAAATATGCATAGCAAGCAGCTGTTTTGAAAAACAGAGTGATTAGAGTGGGATATGCTCATGCAGAGGGGCGAGGGTGCTGCTCCTGAAGAAACAGTGGTCAGCAGCATCCCCTGTGACATGTTCCGGCCATTAACAGCAGCCTGGAAAACGTGCGAGAAACTAATATAAAGTTGGAAGGAACACTGGGTTGAAAGAAGAGAAGGTAGTATCTTTCAGCTGCTAAATGAAGAGATGGAACAGCCATGGAAGTTCCAACTCAAGAAAGGGGTGATTTAATTTTGAGATTTCACAAACATTAATGACTAAGTGAGAACGTCAAGGTAGAAGATGTAGGTTTTGCTGCTGGGCTCAAGAAGTAGGGCAGGCAGCGTCGACGCCACTGGCAAAGTGGACAAGGTTATTGAAAGTTTTGTGAAGTAATTCACCATTGGAACTGGGAGGGACACTTCGGCTGTCACATGATTTGGATGGCGGAGAGGAAAAGATCACCCATTTTACCCAACTGTCCTTAGAATACACAATATGATTTCTCAAACAGTTATTTCTTCAGCTAGGACACAAGAACATTAAAAGCCTCATAAAGGATTCAAAGTGGAATACAGAAACTGAAAAAAACCACAAACGACTCAGTAGTAAAACAACAGACTGAATATGTGAGGAGAAGATGGCTTCCCAGCGCTCAGGGTCCTCAAATCTAACTCTTCCATCAGTTTCTCACTGCATCTGGAGACCATATGGAGGAAAAGACCCTCCAAATGCAAGGAAGACCTTTTTCATTGCTGTGAGAAGGGCAAATTGAAGCTAAACATTTAAGACCCACAATTCAAGTTATTTGAGGTACACAGTGAGCAAAGTTGAGAATAGCAGAGTATGATTGGCTATGAGAGTGCCTCTTTAAATCATGACAACTCAAAGTTGACAGGAAGTGAAAAGGCTCCCTGCTCAAACTGCTCTTTGCAGATTTTGAGACTGCAGTTTTACTAAGGGTTTTCATTTGCTAATTTAAACACAGAGCTGGCTTGCCCAATAATCAGCTTTCGTAGGTAAAGAAAAAGTGTGGAAGGTAAAAAAGTATGGAGGGAAAGGAAGAAAATGCCTCAGGAGAGCCAAGGTAAGTGTCTTCATTCGCCTTCCTCTCCCCCAACAGTGCTGCAGCCTCCAAAGGCAAGCAGGACACCTGGAAGGAGGACTACCATGTGGCTCGCTCTGTACCGCAGAGCCTCCAGATTCATCAATCGGCGGTTGACCCCTCTGTTCTATGATCTGATACTTTCTCTTGAAAAATTATAAATGTATATATTTCATATGCTTTTCTCAGAATATTAAAGTAGCCTGTTTTTGTAGGTCCATTCTTATTTTGGGATAAAAATGCATATTTTACAATAGCTCCTCTTATGGCTTCATCATAGCATAGTAATTTAAATTTTTGCTTTTTGTGGACAATTTTCCTCTATGGCAGGTTTTATCCTTGATATTTCTAAAGAATGAAAATGCTTAGTTGTAAAGCAAGTAATCAGCTTCTAAAGACAATGTGAAGAGTACCTTCTGGGCATTTTAAATGATGAAACAGTGTGGTTTATTTAACTAATCCGAGCGGAAGCAAACGTGAAAGCTCATCAATTTCAAGAAGCATCCAAAACTTTTGCAGATTTGTTCAACTGTTGACTTCTAGCAAGCTTCCCAATATGATGTTCCATTAATGATGCAAGATTACCATTTGAGGGTCTGGAGCGGTGGGTGGCTCGGCGGTTATGGCACTTGCCCAGCATGCGCGAGTACATGGGTTCAAATCCCAGCACCCACGTACACAACTGAGTGTCAGAGCAACAAAAGCTATG
>PVKS010004462.1:0-93010 GCA_004027875.1 Aplodontia rufa | reverse complement strand
AGGGTCTAGTCCCCACCTCCACAGATGAGTGGAGACAATCGACCCTTAGATCTCTGGGTTAAGCTGATTTTACTCATCATGATCTCTTCCATAGCCATCCATTTACCTTCGAAGGCTGCAATGTCATTGTTTCTAATTGCTGTGTAATATTCCATGGTATAAATGTACCATAGTTTTTGGATCCATTCTTCCAGTGAGGGACATCTGGGTTGTTTCCATAGCCTAGCAATAGTAAATTGTGCTGCTATGAACATCGATATTGCTGTGTCACTGTAATGTGCTGATTCTAAATCCCCTGTAAAGATACCCAGGAGTGGAATAGCAGGGTCATATGGTGGACTTATCCCTAATTTTTAAAGGATTCTCCATACTGCTTTCCATAGGGGCTGAACCATATTTTCACATCATTGCAAGATCAATGTGATTATATTCAGAAAATTCCTCAGGAGTGAGACTGCAAATTCATTATTAATGATTGCATAGAATAGATAAACTTCATAGCTACATCAATGACATTGAAATTAGCAGAACGTCTACATTCAAGCAGGCAGTAGGCCCTCCCCTCTCCTTCCCTGCCCCTGAGGAAGGTCTACTTTGTTGTAACATGGGATGTGTATCTGGAGCCAGGCTTGGGTGTTCCATGTCTGTCATCTGTCACCTCAGGTAAGTTGCTCTGGGAGAGTTACATAGCTTTATTGTGACCTAGTTCCTCTTTGGAAAGGCAGAGATATTGATGTTGTGACTCAAATAAGTTAAGAAACACAAAAGTACAGAACTGTGCAGGTCACAAGGTAAGCATTGGCTGGATGTTAGCTCTTCACGTTTCATGATGCTGGAATTAGGTTGGAGAAAAAGAAAAACAGTTCAGCCCTCCTGTCTGTACCCCCTTAGACGTAGCATACCAGAGGCATTCTGAGGTTGTCTGGGATCAGTCCTAACTTTGACTCTCACGAGCTTTGCGAACTGACTCTACACCTGGGAACTTGGTTTCCTCATCCCTAAAATGAGGGCTTGTTAGGAGGCTCCCTTCTCCCATTCACCTCTCACATCCTATGATTTTGCTTGAGTATATGATAAAACCCTAATAACTCTGACAAAACCTTAATCACTTTTTAATGTGTTATTAAGTTTTAATACAATGCCAAGACCATCCAAAAGCCGACCAAAGTGAAAGCCAGAAAGATACTAAATTCATCTTTTCAGGGATGATTCTAAAAGATGTTTTCTAGTCCAAATTCCAATCAACAGAGTTGGAAAAAAAATGGTTATATTTTAAAGCTAAAAAAAACAACTGCTAGGGGTGAAGTGGTGCCTTAGTGGTTGGAACACTTGCCTGGCATGTGCAAGGACCCAGGTTCAAACCCCAGCACCATATTACACACCTAAGTGTCAGAAACACAGGCCAGATGGAAAAATAAATACAATCGATTCTTTCTCTCTCACTCTTAAAAAAATTGCAATAGAATAGTGATATCAGCTCTTTTATTTAAGTGTTTGACTCTGTTTCTAGGAACTATCAGATGAAAAGCGGGGCCAGATGAGGGAAGGGGAGGAAAAAGAGCAAAATGGGACCAAGAGAAATTAAGTACAACTTGTGTGTTACATGAGGTTGTTATTTTAAGGAAATTTATTCTGACCAATTTTGTTTGGAGAATAAATCAACAAACACCCAGAAACAATCTGCCCAAGTTTTTTTTTTTAAATTCGCATTATAGAACTAATGAAAATATTCAGGTCATATCAAAAAAGTTTGCAGTAAAATGAATGTCTCCGTCTTCTCCAATGTTATTGTTAAATATTGGCCACTCCTCCTGCACAGCCCCCTTGCTTGGCCATGCTAACTGAGTAAGTATTAATTCTGTACATTTTTCCTCGGAAAAATGAACATGAAGCAAGCACATGGGAAAAAAATATAATAAATGGTTTGTGGCCCGATTATAAGTATTTCATAAATGAGTCTGAGAAGTAGAAGATAAGTCCGCTAACTCACCCAGTACCCTGATGTCTTGTTCTGCACACTCTCAAGTGGCTTGTCTGTTCTAATTTTTAGTGATCGGGTTACAGGGCGTTTCCCACTTTCTTGGTGGAGATTGCCCAGCGTGAAGGAAAATTTGTCAGATTCCCCGTGCTTTAACTTCCTTGTTATGCTCATTTGATTTAACCTCTTCAGTTGCTTATCTTTGATGTCTTTAGAGTCTTTCTTGCTTCCTATAGCTCCTTTCTTTTCTTTTCCTTCATTCTTCCTTTATTTGTGGCCAGGAATAGGTGAGCAACAGTGGCTGCATCCGTAACTTTGCAACAGGCAGCATCACCATGAATTGAGCACTTACTGGATCAAGCGTTATAGGCTAAGTACTTGCGGATATGATCTCATTTCCCAAGCAACCGCTGCTTGCCAGACACTGGAGGTACAAAGGTAAATATTCTGCAGTTGTTGTCTAGAAGCTCCCAGTGCGCTGAGGAGGACAAGTGTTTAAACAGATGTGCTGACAGCATGCTCTGCTCAGGGCTATCTCCTGCCGTGCTGGAGCATGTGGTGGAGGGGGACTCTGCAGCAGTGAGGAGAAGGGAGCAGGAGCAGAGGTCTTGCGGAGTGGGAGGGATGTACCCCACATGAGAGGCCCCTTAAGATGAATCATTAACAGAGTAAGAGTTTGGGGCTGGAGCGGTGGCTCAGCAGTAGAGCACTTGACTGGCATGCGCCAGGACCTGGGTTCAAACCCCAGCACCACATACACAACTCAGTGAAGGAAAACCAAAACCCAGATGAAAAAATAAATAATCTCACTCTCTCTCTCTCTCTCTCTCTCTCTTAAAAAAAGAAAAAGTAAGTTAACTTGGTCAAAGGGGACTGTGGTGCTGGAAAGAATTGTTGCTCTGGAAACTGCATAGTATTCCATATCATTAGGTTGGAAAGCATGAGCATTGTTGGGAGATGACATCCGAAATCCTAGCCTGGGAAGCATATCCCATCACTTCTACCACGTTATAGTCACTGCAATCGTCTCAAATCTGGTTCACATCAAGGGAGGAGGATTATACTCCACCTTTTGAAGGAATTTCAAAGAATTCCCCACACACTTTTGAACCATCACACTGTGACCTTGGGAAATCTATTTTAAAAATCTCTGTACTCCCACTTCCACATCAGTAAGATAGAAATAATACTAATGTCTGGCTTACAGAGTTGTAAGAATCAGATGATGTCCCTAAAGACCTTAAAACAAGGTGGGGCATGTGTTTAAGTCCTCCATAAGTATCCTCAGTTGTTAGGCTGATTACTAATTTTATCCTGGAGCTAATTTGGAGGAAGAAAAAGAAGTTGGCATCGTGGGCAGGGGGTGGCCTTAAATTCCTGGAAGCAGCGTTGTCTCCATGCCCTTCTGTCGGGATGAACCTGGATCCCAGATCCAGAACAGGCAGTGTGCATTCTTCTGTTACAAAAGCTTGTTATTCTTTTTGCCCCAGGGGAAGTGCTCTGGAAAGGTGCCAGCAGGCTGCATGATTTATCAGGTTCAACAGCATGGAGGAGGGAAAGGGCAAATGGCACCAGGGGGTCCTGATTTCTGATATTGGAGGTATAAATCTCAGCTGGAGCCTTCAGGAGTATCCAGGAGCCCCTGAATAGATCCTTTCAGATTCTTTGTGTGGCTTCATTGAACAAGGACCTCTCCTCTGGAGCTCTGACCTGAAGTCACCTCAGAAAGCTGTGTCTCTGACCTCTTCGGAAAGGGACCAGAACCGGAAACCACTTCGGTCTCTTCCCACCTCCATTTCACCTCTGAGAATTCAACTATTAGGAACAAATATTGAAAGGATGTCCAAATAGTCCATAAAGACATTATCTTAGATTAATGAAATTAGGAACTCTTTATTAGGAACATACTATGAGCAGTCATAGCATCTCCTAATTTGGAAGATACTTTTGGATGGTCAAGCGGTACGTTTTTAACCCATGTCAGGTCTTAGATTAACTACTATGTCCTGCAATCAAAATCCATGGTATCCCAAGAATATGTGTCATAAAGTTGAATGGTGAGAGTTTCAAATTTGAACTACAAATCCGTTGAGTTCTAACTGGAAACCAGAATCAGTACCTGTTCCTCCCAGGTAAACCAGCAGAGAGTTTCTCAAAAAAAGAGAAGAAATTCTTGAGTGTCAGAATATTCCAAATCCTGTTAGCTAATCAAATTAGATTTAAATATTCAGAACTTTGCTTTTTTATTTTAATTTTATTTTTTATTGGCACATTATATAAAATAGTGTGATTCAATATGCCATATTTGACATGCACATAACATAATTTGATCCATCTCACTCGCTGGTACCTGCCCTTACTTTTGAATATATAAAACAAGGTAGTGGAAGCCAAAATCATGAGGAAGCATAAATGTAACTCCAGCAGGCCTGCCCTGAAAGTTGATCCTTCCCTGAAAGAAATGTCCCTTCTGTCTGAGGTGAAATAATTCGCAGATATTAATACAACAAATGGAAATCACTTCTTCTGTTAAGGTGTCCATATGAATATGTAAGAAATGAGAAAAAAGATCACAGAGTTTCTTAATGCCTTACGCTCTCCAGCCTAATAGAAGGCACTTTAGGGTTAGTGTTTGGGTATTTCATACACCCTCTATTATCTACAATTTAGGGAGGTCTGAGGACACTGGACATGGAAGATTATACTCCATAATTTTTAAGACAAAATTTACCTTTTCAGTGTGGATGAAAAGCCACCTAATTTCCCCTTGTGTTTATTCATACAGAAAATGCCACACAAGGAACCAGGCAGAGAGACAAAGATAAGAGCTTGTCTTTCCCTTGCACAGAAGTCTGCACAAGAAAAGGCGGTCGGCTCTCAGCACCGCGCACAGATGCAGGGCTGCGAACCACATGGCTTTCTTTTCTTCTTGGAAAATGGCCTCAAATTAGTCTAGGACATTAGGTGAGCTGCTGCTAAGTAAGTAAAAAGTTCATTACTCTCCGCAACAGTGAATGCCATTGAGTTATGTCAGCGGCTCTGAATTCTTTTTCCTCCAAGGACCCGATTTGGCCCCAAATTCTCTTTCTCAGCCCCTCCTGCCCTCTCTTAAAAATGTTTCCTATTCACTGTGAGGCTCTCATCCAAGGAAAATACAGGGAGGTGAAGGGCCCTGGGGTGGGGACAGGGACGCAGAGGGGGGCAGTTTTAGAGAAGAGAAGGGAAGGGGAGGGCTGCTCCCACAGAGCACATGGACACTTAAGAGGGGCTGCAGGACTTTAAGAAAAAAATTGGCAAACATCAAATTAGGTCCAAGCATCCATCACTAGAACGTGCAAAACCAACTGACAGGTTACAGAAGAGAGATTTTAGATTTTTAAAAATTAATTTTTTTCTGAAAATATGAAATAATTGTGGACCACAGAAATTTAAAAAAAAGTAGACAAGGCAGTGATTTTTTTTTTTTTTAGAAACTAACTGGCTGGAATAGAATGATTTTGTGTTTCGACGCAGTCTGATAGCTGAATAACCTTCTTATTTTGACTCACGTCTTCACACAATGCAGGCTTTCAGCACATGAAGAGCCATAGCAAAGGGTTTTGGCCATTTTCTCTTTTTATTCATTTTCTGAGCCCCGTCGTCCCCCCAGCCCCCACCCCCTGCCGCCCTGGCCCATTCCCCCATTTCCTCTGTCTGGGCTTGAATAGCTGAAGTGTGCCCACAATATGTATGTGCTAGACGTCTTGCTACCAAAAGCACCTGTCGGGGTCACCAGCCTCCTGAGTCCCTCCCATGGGGACTGGCTTAACTCTTTGAGCGTAAAGCATCCAAATATATTCTTCTGATAGTTTTTTTTAACAAATGCATTCCTGTATTAGAAATATTTTAACAAATACTTTCAATGATACTTTTAAAAGTGGAAAGAAAACATTTAATTTTTTGAAGTTCCAAATTTTTCTTTCTCCTCTTCGTCTCTTTCCCTTTGTGTTCTTAGCATTAAGATGTGAACTTGTTCTTTCCCGCATTGAATCAGTGGGAGGTGGGATCTTAATTGATTTTAAATCTAAGCCTGAAAGTAGCTATAGACTTTGTGGTCGCAAAAGTAGCAACCACGCATATTGGGTAAAAAACATTACTCATTATATAGAAATATGTAAGGATAAGATGCTTTGTGCTTCTAAAAACCTCATTCTTCTCAAGAGGCAGCCGGCTGTCAGAGAGGAGCTTCAGAGTTGTGCCTCCAACCGGCAAGAAGCAAAGGGACTAGCTATATGTACCCTTCTGTCTGAACAACCAATATCTGAAAAACTATCTGAACTAATAGGTTCAAGATACTGGACAACAGATAAAGCAGTCGCAGGATGACTTTACTTAGAAGTTGTAGCTAGGGCTATCAGCAAAGGGGTTTACTGGCTAAATTGATGTGGGCATGGATGTTGCAAATTCTGATTGAGGGGACCTGGGCACCCCCACTCTTGGGTAGGTCTGACGGGTGTCCTCCTGAAATGCTGTGGGCCATGGTTCCGCGAGGAGTCCATGAGAAAGGAGTTTGGGAGAGGAAGTAAACCTCAGTGTCTGTTTCATTTTCCTCTGGACTGAGTCTTACGACAGAAACCTAACTAAACAAAGAGGTCGGCTAATCCTGTCTTTGAATGGGAGCATGAACCAATTGTGTTTGAAACCACAGAAGACAGGGACCACAGAAGTCAGGGGCTGTTGCCTCCCCCAGCAGCCCACCACAGCAGGGGCTGGTGGTGGCCCTCTTAGGGGCGGCTCGTGGTCATGATGGTCAGGGGCAGTCTTTTACTCCCAGCCCTTGAGCTTCTTTCTCAGAGGAGTAAAGAACCTATCTCATGGACAGGTTCCAACCTTAGATTTTGAATCCTGGTTTTAAAAGAGAGTGTGGTTCGTGAGGGCCTCCAGGGTGTCGCTAAGGCTCGGTCCTGAGCTGGGGGAGAGCTTCCCAGGTGTGTTCTTTTGGTGGTCATTCATCAAGCTGTGCATTCAGGGCTGTGCACCTTTTATTATTTGGAGCATTGTAATTATACATAGTACGATTTGTTGTTATTTTATTTGTAAATACATATAATTTGGCCACAGTGCCTGCCCTTTCCCTCGCCTCCTCGCTCCACCTGGCCCCCCTCTTCCTCTCCACTGACCCGCCTTCTATTTCACGGTGAACTTTTCTTTGCGTATAGTACAATTCAATAAAAAGCTGTGAAAACAAGGATGGTGCTGTGCAGTGACCGTTTCTTTTCATGGATCCTGTTCGCAATCAGTTATTTCTTCAAATACAAGAATGCAGTAGGAGAACTGAAGCTGAGGCCTCCTGTTTCTACACCGTAGAGGCCATGCATATTTTCAACCAACAAAGAAGAATTCGTTCTTTTCATTCCTGCAGGTGGAGACAAAGCTGTATCATTCAATTCTAGGCCCTTTGTTTGGAAATCTTTACTTCTCAAATAATATTGTCCTTGACAAGAGCATGGCGGTCATGGGGGTAGTAGGAGATTATTTAGAAATTTGTTAATGCTCAGCAGCACAAAAGCCTGGAATTTTTAATTACTACCATTTGTTCATTTTTTTTTTAGTTTTCTTTTTTCCATTGCTCATGGCATAAGTGAACACAATACCTGAGGAGTGATTCACTCTCTTCTGTTTCATGCTAAATTCTCATAGTCAGAAACTGTTTTTTCTTTTCAAATGGTGCTAATGTTGGCAAGGTTCCTCTTGTGCTTGTGATGTTGAAAACGGTAGTACTTCCCTGAGACCTTCTTAGACTAGACACCAGTTCAAACTAACCTTGAGGAACCAGAGTCGATTATGCAACATAGTCTCCAATGCACGCTCATCTGACGCCACAACAGCAGTGACCCAGCAGCTCAGTTTAATCCCAGGGTATCTGAACGTTATCTGTCAGCCTGGGTCCTCGCTCCTTAGTCTAGGAATGGCCATGTACAGTTGTAACACAGTTCTCATATAGAAGTCTAACTTCTGCCTTTACTGAGAGGATTTTCCATTCCTCTTTTGTTAAAGGTCTTCTGGGAAAAAATAAAGTTAACCCCAACCAAAGTGAGATAATTTTTCATTCTAACTTAGAGGAAGTGCAAACTGGGTTGGAAGCAACCACCAACTGTATGGATTCAGGGGCAAGAAGGTGGTGGGCAGGGAAGCAGATTGGTTGCATGACATAGGGCCAGCTCTCTCTAGTGACAGGATGGTCCACTCCAGGCAGAGTATCAAACATTAAGAAAGATAACAAGATGCTATGCTTGGAGAAGTTGCCATTCCCTTCACAGTGAGCCCAGAGCTTTGCTCATGAGCTCAGGAGAAAGATGTGAGCAGCAGCCTGATTAGGCCATATCACAGCCACCTGACATCACCTGCAAGTGACCTGGGTGCAGTCCTTCAGGGGAGCATCTTTTGAGGTTTAGATCTTGAATGTCCCCCAGAGGCTCATGTCAAAGACTTGGTTGTCACCACCCCACTTGGTTGCTGTCCCCGTGGCACTACCTCCCAATGGAGGTAGAGAACCTTTAAGACATAGTGTCTAGGGGAAGAAAGATCAGTGTGTGCAGGCCCTGAGGAGACACTGAGACTTCAGCACCCTCCCATACCTTTTTTCACTTCCCAGCTGCCAGAAGGGGAGCAGATTTGCTCTGTCACTTCCCTACTATGATATGCTGCTTCCACAGGCCTAAGAGCAAAGGAGCAAACTGACCACGAACTGACACATTTGAAATCATGAGCTGCGGTCAGCAAGGTCATAGGGGTAGGGCTACCCACGCCCTTTAGAGCTCGCACGGTGCCACCAAGGCCTGGATACTGAATGTGGATCAGTAAGATTTAATGTCTACCCTGCTGGGCTTTGACTTTGCTTTGGTCTGTTCCTTCCATTCTGTGCCCCTATTCCTCCCCTTTGGAATGGGAATGTTTGTCCTTTGCCATTGTATCTTGTGAGTTTTAAACTTTCTTTTGATTTTCTTAGAGGCCTATACCTGAAAGTTTGTGTTGAGACTGTTGAGACTCAAAGGACACTTTGGACTTGGAAATTTTTTTTTTTTTTTTTTTTTTTTTAGAGAGAGGGACTGTGTGTGAGAGAGTGAGTCACATGTGGCTTTCATTACTCCAAGACTTTGTTGTGTACATGGTGCTGGGGTTTGAACTCACACATGCCAGGCAAGCACCTTAACCGCCACGCCAATGCTCCAGCCGTGGACTAGGACTTCTAAACAATACTGGTACTGTTAAGAATTTGGAGACACTTGGAGATTAACTGAATGCATTTCACTTTGTGGGATGGACATGACTCTTTGGGGGCCAGGGGCAGCATGCTTTGGCTTGGACCCTGAGTGTCCCCCTCAAAGGCCCATGTGTTGAAGGTTTAGTCCCCAACCTGTGGTGCTATTGGAATATGGGATAACAATTAAGAGGTGAGGCCTAGTGGAAGGAAGTTAGGTCATTAGAGGTGTACCCTTGAAGGAGATTGGAACCCTGGCCATCTGCCTTCTCTCTTCTCCTCCTCCTCCTCCTTCTCCTTCTCCTTCTTATTCCCCTCTTCACTTCCTAGCTTCCACAAGATGAGCTTCTTTATCTCATATCTCCACCATGGCCTATGGTGCTGCCACAGGCCCAAAGTAACTGGGCCAAGTGACCATGGACTGAAACATCTGCAACTTGAGCCAAGATAAACCTTTTTTTAAATTATAAGTTTGTTTATCTCCAGTTATTTGTCACAGTGACAGAAAACTGACTAACAGAATAATGGCACTGCCTAGAAGAGCTATGAGCAGTGAATAGTGGAATTTAGAAGTAGAGGCTTGAAGTAGTTGAGAAATTCCAACAGAGAATTGAGGGCGACCAACATCACCTCAGAAGAGAAGATAGCCCCAGGGCACCAGATCCATGCAACTAGTTTTTTTCTCAGCATTTATTCTGCACTGGGGGATATAAACGTAGAATGTGGAAGTCAACAAGATATTTATGTGGAATTCATAATTTAGAACACAGTAAATTGTTCACTTAATTGGAATTAATGGAAACTGTAAATAATCAGAAATTTTAGTTTATGGTGAGAGAGTAAAGAATTCATATGGCAATTGTCCAGATGTCTGCAAGATTTCCAACTCCTTCCTGTTCTCTTAGACTTGAAGTTAACATATTTGGTTGAAAGTTATGTCTTTCACTAAGGCCCAGGGGTAAGGAAGATTCTCCAAATAAATTCCACAAGAGGATAGAAAAAGAGAAACCGCTGGGTGAGGTGGCTGTTGATGGTGATTCAGGAGCCCAAAGTGTATGGGTTCTGGAAAGGCATCCCTTGGGGACAGCCTAGTGCCCTGAAAAGTGCCTAAGCAGAAGGAGTTTGAGAGCCTACCTGTTGACTCGGCTCATTTGTTTGGGGGAACTCCCAGTACTATACTGAGGAAGAGTGACTTGAACTGGAACTGCCTTGGACTTAGGAAATGGAGAGAAGGCCCAGTCTTGAGTCCTCAGCCTTGTGGCTGTGGTGTGGTCGAGGACTTCTTCGAACTGTCTGGAATTCAGCTGGCTCCACCCTGGGTTGCTGCATGTTTTCTTTGCGTCGGCAATGAAGATGATTGAAAGAGGTTCCTCTGAGACTGTGCTCCATAAGTAAGGCTGGAAGACCGGGAAATGCCTTCAGACTATGCAAAATATCTGGGAATTCTGGGTTATAACAGGATATATTGTGGTAACCTAGGAAAACTGAGGTAGAAAGGCAGGAATTGAAGGGGTTGGATTTCCTGTTAACTGACTATGTGAAAAACTCAGTATTTTACCTTGCGTCTCCAAAGGTGAATGTTACCTCACAGATTTAAAGTGGACTTAGCATTGTGTCCATGTTCTAGCGACTTTTCAGGAGTTCTGTCCCTGTATATCATATGATTTTAAATTGCTAACAGGCCATTCACACTTCTCCAACAACAACCTCATAAAAGGATCAGAGAATTTACCCTAATGGAGCATTTCTACCAATCCTTTTGTTTTTTAATTATGCAGTGTTTTTAAGGATTAGGGTACTCAGAGGAAATTTCAGTGGAGGATTGTATCTCATGCAAAACTTAGCTTTTCTAGCTATTTACTTAACCTTTATTTTAATTAAATCCTTCAGGTTAGGGATTAAAGGAGAAAGAACACTCCCCACACAGAGCTAGGGTGAGAGCAGGGGTTAGGTTAGGGTACTTGGAGGATGAAGGATTTTCCACTTTGCTAAGCTTTGGGGAATGAAGGAAATGATATATCAAAGTAAGGACAGAGAGGCAGACCCTAATGCCCTGGATACAAATTTGATGTATTGTACAGAGTAGAATGTACAAGGTATGGTCAGGATAGAGCCCAGAAGTGCCCCAACCATATACATCTCTGGCTCAGGAAATCCTGCACTCTGACAGCAGGAAATGTAGGAACATACTGAAATTCTACTGCTTAGAAGAGACCTCTCGCTGGCACAGGGGAGGTAGCAGGCTGAGCAAGGAAGCTATAGAACCCAAGTGAGAAGGGAGGAGGAAATCAGTTGCCCAAAACAATCAGGTTGAGAGGCCACACGGAGGGTAGAAAGTCCCACCGGCAATGAGGTGACAGGAAGCTGCTCTAGACCTGCAGCAGCAACATGAATAGGCAGAGGAAGGAATGTGGAGGCAGATAAAGAGGGTGGCTGCAACACTGGCTCAGCCTGTTCTAATTCATCCGACAGGGAATGGAAGAACAGCGGACACCTGGAAAAGGGCACGTGGCTCTAGGTGATATTGGGATCCTGCAGAGCTCACTGTGCCGGGGTGGGGAGCACAGGGGGAAGGCTCAGAAGTCAGACTGGACAGTCTGGGAATCACAGTTCTACAAAGTGGCCACCCCGGAAGTATGACATTGAAGCAAATTTGCAGAGGGAGCGTGGCCCCTCGCACGTGCAGGCACTTGTAAGATTCAGCTTTACAGCAGTGCTATTTGAGACAAACACGAAAGTGAGAATTGTCTTCTAACATGCTCCGGAAAGGAAAGAGCTATTCTGTGATGTCAGTTCTATTCAGCCCTGCTGACTTGAGGTCTCTAGATTCTGGAAGTGACACTGGATTTTACTCACAGAAACACTCCTAATTTATTGTTGGAATCCAGCAAGAAGAGGTTTCATTGTTGATTGGTGGGTTTCCTATAACCCCTGTGAGATTCTAGCACACCTGAGCAGATGACTGATGGGAACACCTCCCATTCCTAAGTCAATGACCATATATTCTTAAGAAACCATTTTATCTGGAGTGCTCAAGATGGCTGAGACACTTAATATTATTAATCACATTATGAGCCCTAAGTGATTGCTTACTGGAAAGTATTTTGAGAAATTTACAGATGGGAAATGGAAGGCACCACAAGTCTGTTGGTTCTCTGCCCATGTTTTTCAAAGGTAGGAAATGTCCCTTTTCATTGTGAGATTGGCTTACCATGCTGTGAACTGGAGTGAGTGGACTGGGTCAAGGGTCAGGGGAGTGGAGCGAACAAAAGAGTGTGGGTGGCCACCGCACAAAGGGCCACTTCCAGGCAAGGTGGTCAAGGTTGGTCTCAGCAAAGTACTTTTGCATTGGCTGCCAAGAGGATGGGGTTGATTAGGTAGGAAAGGGTGGGAGGAAACTGATGTTAGTGGAACGTTTAACTGCATGCTTCAGTGTTTAACTGGATTCTGTATCAAGTGGGGTGTGTGAGTGTATGTGCACACACAACCAGTTTATGAAATGAGAATTAATAGCCCCATTTTATAGATAGGAATCCTCAGATTATACATTCTTGCATGGGGGAGCAGAGTTACTGAGATGCATACTAAGGTTTAGAATAAATACCTGACTTCTATGCTTTCAATTTTTTATGAAATAAGTCACGGTTTTATTAGTGTTAATCATTTGTATACATGCATATGTATGTATATACATATATAGAAAATTTTATTTTCATTTAAAAAGTGGAGTTGTCAGATAGCAGCGCTTCCTGTGAAATTTTAGGCACTTAGAAGAGACGCGTGGAGAAAGGATATTTTGGCATGGAATCTTTTCAAATTGCCATGCTTTAAGTTTCCCTGTGTCATAACTGTCACCACTATAAAATAATCGGTGATAACCAGTGATAGCTTAATTACCCTCCACACACCCCCTCCCACAGGGTAATCAGTCTAGAGTCCTGGATAAGCCTTCCTTTCAGCTCTCGCTGTGCATGCTCAGGAATGTGGAACATTCAGAGCAGGAAACTGTACCATCAGCAGCATTGTCCGTGGATGTTGGTATTTGCTCTGGTGGGGCCACCCCGCGGACCATCATCATCATCTTGTGACCTGTCCAGGACCTTGTGCTTCTGGAGCCATTCCAGTGGTGAGAGGTGATGATGTTTTGGAAAACTGCCCAGAGGCCTGGCTTACAGAAGTGGGGCCAGATGGCTTTGTCATCTGCCCTCGTCTGTTGCTCTTTTTTCGATGTAAATGCTGTGAGGTGTAACCGAATGGAAACTGCAGGAGAATGCAGATTCTAATAAACGCATAGGACGTGTAGGGTTGCTGTGAGGGTTGTGCGACTGTAAATGTACGCAAAGCACGGATTACGGTGTCTGGCACAGAGAAGCACCAATTAAGTGTTAGCTGTCATGGTTATTATTGGTGTTCTTGTCTTAAATGTATGTTTATTTCTAAATGACTTGAATTTTTGTGGATTATTAAAGGATAAGATGACCTAAAGGAAAGTGTACCCTAAAGATCCATTTACTGAACAACTCTTTCCTCTGCCGCTCTTTCCTGTGCTCTTACATTCTCTCTTCTCCTTTGTGTTTTCACAAAAGTTGCTCGCTTCAGTTGGCAGAGATAGCATTACCCTGGGGATGATTGAAATGTCCACACTTGTAGATGTTGGTTTTAAAAAGCATTATTTATAAATAGCTACTAGCATGTGCACATGTCTTAACATGTGTTAAATATCAAAAAATACAAGAGGATAAACTGTGGAATCAAGACATTCGAGATCCTCTATTTTGAGGAGGAAAGGGGAAAAACAAAATGATCACAGCCTAAGGAACTTAGGAACACCATCTAGCAGACCAACACACACACATATTATAAGAATTATAGAAATAGAAATAGGAGGGGGTTCAGATATTATTTGAAGAAATAATAACAGAAACTTCCTAAATTAGAGGAAATACATGGAAATTACACATATAAATGTATATTTTTCTTTTCATTTCTTTATTATCCCATCATAATTTTTCTGAGCTCTTGCATTACTGCTGTACATTCTTAATTTAGAGGAGTGGTTAATTGTTAAAGATTTACACTTTATAACTTAAATATATAAATTAAATACATATAAATATATATTTGTTAATTACAACTTTTTCCCCTCTGGTATAAATGTTTTCCGTCTGATTCCATCCTTCCCTACCTCCCTTGGGTATTTTTGAAGGAGATGAATTATTTTTGGATCAGCAATTTGTAGGAGGTTCATGTAGATGAGATATCAATGCCATGTTTCAGGATGGCAAATGTTATTCTTAATAGTCAGGGCTGTGTATGCATGTGATGAGATACCAAGACTCTAATTCAAGTCAGTATTCTATTTTCTAATATCACTGATGGACTACTTTCTGCAGAGGTTTGTATGATTTTCAATCTTTTTTGTAGCACTAGGGATTAAACTCAGAGGTGCTCTACCACTGAGTTATATCCCCAGCCCTTTTATTTTTTAATTTAATTTTATTTTTAGACAAGTTCTAAGTTTCCCAGACTCAAACTTGCAATCCTCCTGCTCAGACTGCTAAATTGCTGGAATTACATATGTGTGCCACAACACTGGCTCCTTATTCAATCTTAAATCCATGCTTCTTGACTCTACCAAGAGTTTCCTTGCCTGTTATTTCACACAAGAGATTGCAGGTTTTATCAAATGCTGGAGATCTGTGTTCTGCAGTTCCTCTGAGATCTGAAGCTGTGAGCATTCCCCTTTACACCTTGATCTTCATTGGTCTTTTCACTCTTCTGAAAAAAAAATGAACATATACCTCCTATTTTTGCCACAGATTCAGCTTGTATTACTATTTCTTCTTGTTTTACTCTGCTATCTTTCTACAATGCCAATAGTATTCTAAATGATAATTTTTAAAGGACATAGAGCATCGACGTTAATAACTTTAAAAATCATTTCTTCTTCTCTTAGATATCTCTGCAACAAAAACTAGGATCATTGAAATTTTAGGAAAAACATTTTGAAAAGCTCATTTCCATAAAAGAGTGGTAAGAAAAAAAGGAGAAGAGATGAAGCCCACCCCAGAGCTGATGGTCAATGTGTACATGTAAATGCAGAGGAACCACATGCTTGTTGCTGACGTTGGGTCTGCGTTGAGCAAGAATTGGCTCTGATAGTTTCAGCACTTGACCTTTTTTTTTTAATACCATACCTTTTGTTACATATTTTGAACATTATCTGCTCAACACAAACTTAAACATTTGTTAATTTTTTAAATACTATGGTCAGTGAGGTAACCAATTTGGAAGATTGCTAAACTATTTCTATAGCAACCAGATTAACCGGGTTACTTCCATACATTCCAATTATTGTTTGATGCTGACACCATCTTTTCTATTTATACTTTTCTCTTTCACTTTACAGGCAAATTAACTATGTGGTGGCTTTTCTTCTTTTCCAAATATTTTGTTTATGAATAGCACTTTGTGATTCACATTTTCTATGTTAATGCCAAAGTAATGTTTGCATACTAACAGTGAATGGGACTGTTTGTGCAGTATAGCCAGTCTCGTCTGTCATGGATTCAGTGGAGGCTCCCATTTGAGTACATGAAAGCTCTAGTGTTGGAGGTCAATAAACCCTTTCAGAACTCGTTGGCAGTAGCCAAAAATGTTTTCTATCCAGCCAAATCTACTCATTTGGGGCCTTTTCTCCATCAGGGATTAAAGAAACACATACCCAAACAAAAACAACCTATTTAACCATAACTGAACTGTGTTAAGCCAACTTGTGCTGGGTTGGTGCTAAATCGCAGTTGCCTTCAGATTAATCGCATCTTCCTTCAAGGGCCATATAAAATGTTTCTACCCTATCCTATTTCTCCTATCCCACAAGACTCTCTTAATTCACATCTGCAGTGCTTAATGTCTCCTTTAATGATGTTAATAGTTGATGAAGATTTTCCATGTGATTTCCATAGCTGACCTCACTGACTTCTCAGACCAATTCATAGATACAATTCACAGGTACAGAAATTGAAGGTGAGAGAGGATAAGCATACTGTGTTGTGTGTGGTCACATGACTAGTGTTAGAACCAAAACTCTAACCTGGTTCCTCGAGCCACTAAGCAATGCTGACCTTACGCTCCTCTACTCTGGGCTTCTCTAGTTTACATTCTGCTTCCTTGACTCAGTGATTTTCAATCCTGGCTGCATCTTGGAAACACCAGTTGAATTTTTAAAACAGTAGTAATTTCCAGGTATACTGATTTAATTGGATTTCATGAGGTTCAAATTGGTATTTTTCAAAAGTTCCCAGGGTTGAGAACAACAGCTTTAACCATACATTTTTCCTGTAAGGCCTTGGGAACTTAACATGCTGTTTTATGTGTATTATACTTCAAATAAAGTCATTTTAAGTGAATTAAATAATAGGTTTTAACTGATTTATGTAGAATTTGTGGTATATTTGTATAATTATGGAATAACATCTTAAGTCAGGAGTTCCTTTTAGGAGGTCCAGGAGGTTAAAACACAGTAAAGTACTGCTTTCTTTCTCATTCTCAGTCTCTTCTGACTGTAGAGTGGAGTTTTTCTGGGGCCACAGGATATGAAATGACTTTAATCACTTTGACAGATAATCAGATATAGCCTGATATCTTGTATTTTCAAATTTTCTTGGTTGTAAATTCAAATGCAGTAAATACAGCTAAATATAAGCTCTTTGGGTCCAAAATAGTTAAAATTGTAAAAAGCATTCTGAGATGAAAGAGTTTGAGAACTACCATCGTAAGTGATGCTTTGGAGACTTTGCTAAGTAATTTCCCTTTTAGAAATTATGAAAATTGTATCTAAACCCACAGTAGGGCCTCAGATCACTATAAGTCTTGCTACTTATCATGTAGTCCAACAAACAGGGGTATCAGTATACCTGGGAGCCTGTTAGAAAGGAATACTTGGGGGAAGACTGAAGAATTTTCTGAATCTAAATCTGCATTTCAACAAGGAGCCACATGATTCTTATGTCCATTATATTTTGAGAAGCACCAAGTTAGAGAATTAGCCTCCTTCATTCTACGTGTTAGTACTTGCCCCCACATAATTTTTTCATCATAATGAAACACAACTTTTTCTACTTGTTTTTTCCCTTCTCGCTTTCAGCATTATGCCACTGTTTAATCTACCCTTGTACAGAGGTTCATGAGAAGTATTAGCATCTCAACTTATCAATGGAGAAACTTAGAACTAAAAAGTTGGAGAAGTTTGACTATCCCATAGTTAAATGACAAACTGGGAAGATATTGCAGAGCAGCTGATCCGTGAACTGATGCATCTTCCATTAAAGAATAGTACAGGCCTAACCCACAATTCACTCTTACGTAGAACCCCAGAATTGTTTTTCTTATTTTTTATTGGTGCATTATAGTTGTACCTAATGATGGGATTTGTTGTCACATATTCATAGTTGCACACAGGACAGCAATACAATTTGGTCAATATCTACCCCCCACACTTCCCTACCTCCCATTCTCCTGATCCCTTGCCTCTCTTTCTGAGAACCCCAGAATTCTGAAATTATACTGGACCTATGTATATCTCCAAAACATGAAAAATATCCACTTAATGATAGAATATTTAAAGGCTGTGTGCTCACATGGTGTTCAATGATTTGGTCTACTGAAGCATTGATCATTTTGCATGGGAATTATGGAGTTATTTGTTAGTTTTCCTAGCTAGAATCTGTGATTCTTTTTTTTTTTTTTAAGAAAGAGAGGGACATGAGAGAGAAAGAGAGAATCAAAATTTTTATTTAGTTTTTCATGTGGTTTTTATTGCTCCAACACTTAGTTGTGTACATGGTGCTGGGGTTCAAACTCATGTCCTTGCTATAACAGGCAAGTGCTGGAAACCTGAATCTGTGATTCTTGAGATCAAGGACTATGTATTATTTTCTTTCATTCTCAGCATTTACACAAGTGCTGGGCATATGGAAAGAGCTCAATAAATTCTGTCTTCATCACTTCAGGCTACCATAATAAAGTACCGTATACTAGTGGCTTCAACAACAGAAATTTATTTTCTCTCAGTTCTTTGTTTTTTGTGTGTGTGTATTTTTTTAAGAGAGAGAGAGAAAGAGAAAGCAAAAGTTAATTTTAAAATTTTTCATCTGTTTTTTGTTTTCTTCCACTTAGTTGTGTATATGGTGCTGGGGATCTAATCCAGGTCCTCACACATGCTAGGCAAGGGCTCTACTGCTGAACTGTCTCTCCAGCCCCTCTCACAGTTCTTAAGGCTTGACATTTCAGTTCAAATTACCAGCAAGGTTGGATTCTGGAGAGGACTCCTTCCATGGTTTATAGACTTCTGTATCCTTGTAGACTTCTATGTCCTGTGGGCTTCTGCGTACTCACATAGCAGGTAAAGTTGGGTAGGTGTAGAGAAAAAATAAACTTCCTGTTGTCTCTTAAGGGCACTAAACTCATCCTGGGGCCCTTACCCTCATGAAATTATCTAAACCGAATTATCTCCCAAAGGCCTCTCTCAAAATAATATCACATTAGAGGTTTGGGTACATATGAATTTGGGTGGGGGGAGGGACGTAACAATACATATTGAATTAAAGAGGAAAAATTGATACAAAAAGTAGATTTCAAGAAAATACATCCAAAATGTAATTGGAAAACATTATAACTTTCTTTGGAAAAAATAGAGGGTATAAAACTGAAAATCTACCACTTCATTTTAAGCTAAAGTAAATAAATTAGAGAATCTCATCTAGTTTTATCTTTCTGGTAGTATGTTTTCTTCACAATTCTAGGCTCTAAACCTCAAAATTAATGGTTTCTCAAAATACTTAAAGTATTTTATTATATTTTGTGAAAAACCATGTTAACTTATACCAAATAAGTTTACTTTTACATAGAGTGTTTTTTTTTTTTCTTGGAAATGAGGTTAATTTTTGACTTAAGGAATGGTGAGATAATTTGAATCTTAAGCTAGAAGTGGTGGGAGGCAGTGATATGTGCACCTGAAAACTTGAGGGGCTGAAAACCTATGGATATCTGGGGACAATAAATTAGGGCATAACACTATAATACAATGCTTAAGACCACAAGAAGAAGCTGAGAGGAGACTATTTCAGAACCAAGGCATTTAAATACACTCAGAGAAAAACCGAAGGAGAAAAGAAAAAGCATACACACATGGATCAAGTCAAGACAAGCCCAGAAAAGATCTGAGACCTCTTCAAGCTATCCACTTTAGGCAGATCTGAAGGCTCAAGGGGCCACAAATTAGTGCCAGTTTTCTGTGCCAGCCTGTGAGACTGGAAAAAGTAGCATTTCTTTTCTTTTCTTATTTTAAAGAAGAAGCCCAATTAAATGATAAGCCATATAAGAAAGCATAACCTAGTCAACAGGATAAAATGGATCTCCAGAAACAATTTCAGAAGAAACACACATATTGGACTACTTTAAAATAAGTGTCTGAAGTGTGCTCAAAGAACTAAAGGAGGTGCTGGAGAGGTGGCTCAGTGGTAGAGTTCTTGCCTGGTGTTTGATCCCCTGCACCACATACACAACTAAGTGTTGGAAACATAAAAACCAGATGAAAAATTAGACAAAATTTACTCTTTCTTTCCTCTTTCTCACTTTATCTCTCTCTTTCTCTCTCTCTCAAAAAAAAAAAAAAGAATTAAAGGAACTCAGAAAAACAATATATATACCCACAAATAATTAAAAATTATTTTTTAAAAAGTCCACACAAATTCTGGAGCTGAAATACATGATAATTGAATTGAAATATTCATTAAGGGTGCTTGAAAGCAGACTAAAATAGGATGAATAAAAGAATCAACAAATTCAAAGACAAGTAATTTGATAGTATCTGGTTTGAGGAGCAAAAAATGAAAAAAGACTAAATAAAATAGAACAGAGCCGGAGGGATTTATGTAACACCATCTAACAGATCATTGCGTACATTATAGGAATTATTGGAGAAGGGAAGGCAGAGATATTATTCAAGTAAATGATGGCTGAAAATTTCTCAAATTAGAAGGAATACGTGGATATACAAATCCAAAAGCCTAACAAACTCTAAATTAAACCCAAAAAGACCCACACTGAGACACATTGTTATCAAATTGTTAAAACACAAAAACAGAATTACGAAAGCATTAAGTGAAAAGTGACTTGTTATGTAGAATGGAGCCTCAATGAGATTATCAGTGGATTTCTCAGCAGAAACCTTGTAAAACAGAAGGCAGTGAAATGATATATTTAAAGTGCTTAAAAGAAACCCAAAACAAAATAATAAAAAATCCAGACAAAAATCCCTGTCAACCAAGAATTCTATATACAGCAAAACTGTTTTTCAAAAATGAAGAAAATTAAGACATTTCTGGACCCACCACTCAAAGAAAAGTGCAGGAATTCATTATCACTAAATTTATCCAAGAATAAATACCAAAGGATATTAGGTTAAAATGAAAAGACACAAGACAGAAACTTGAAGCCACCCAAAGACAGGAACTTCTTTAGTGAAAGGAAACACATGGATTAAAAAGAAAGTATTATTGAAATTTTTATTTACTATTCCACTTATCTTTTAAAAAATGTAAATGATATGTGTATAACAATTATCAATATATGCTAATAAACACTATGATATTATTTTATTTGTATAATTGGTAACATCAATAACATAAAGAGTAGCAGAGCTATACATGAATATAATTTTTGTATGTGATTCGAATTCTATTTGTCAGGGTTCTCCAGTGAAACAGAACCAATTGGACATTATAGGTTGAATGGAATATTGGTATTGATATAAATATTCATAAAAAGAGATTTACTATAAGGAACTGACTCCCATTGGTATGAGTTCTGGAAATGACACCAGTGTCAAAGCACTTATTGCCACTGAATTTTATGTCTTATTATATGTCTATTTTACCATAATAAAAAATAATAACTCAGAAGGAAAAAAAGAAGAAAGAAAAAGAGAAAATATTTCCTATGAAAAAGAAAGCACATCTAAGAAATAGTTTCACCAGGTTGGATGGCCTACCTGTTTTCTTTTTTCTGGAAACTTCCTGCCTGGGGTCCCTTTACCCCCGTTGTGCTGATCTCCTGGGACCCTCGTGGGCATTAAGGGAGTTCCCTTCCCAGCGGTATTGTTGGAGCCGCTGCTTCCTTGGTCTATTTGTTGATTTATTTTCTTGTTTTGGTAGATAATATTCTCCATGAAAGGATGCATGGCATTCAGTTTTCTGAATCCTTGCATGTTCATAATGCCCTTGTTTTACATGCAGTTCTTTAAATTCTCTCTCCCTTTCTCTCTCTCTCTCTCTCTCTCTTAACCACAGATTGAACAGAGGGGCACTAAACCCACTGAGCCATATAAATAAAATATATTTTATTTTGAGACAGGGTCTCACTAAGTTGCTTAGGGCCTTGCTAAGTTGCCGAGGCTGGCTTTGAACTTGCTGTCCTCCTGCAACAGCCTCCCAAGTTGCTAGGATTCAGGCATGCATCACCCCATGCCCCGCCCTCCTTCCAATTCTCAGTTTCCCATTTCTTTTGGGCTCCCAAGTTCATGCTTTCTAGCTGTTCCGTTGCATGTGTGTTAGTATGCCTCCGTCTCCATAGATTTCCTCTGTCTTTTAAATTTTACTGAATCTGATTTTTAACTTCTCTCTCCACATGCTTTTTCACGAGTGGTGAATGCCATTCACTGGTATTTGCTCCCCGTTTTTACCTATTGTGCTTTGTTCCTTGATGTGTGAAGAAATTGTTGGTATTCCAGAGTTAGAACCTGGAAATTGTAAATTGTCCATAATCTTAAGTTTTCTCTGATTCTTTTTGCTTCATTTCAAAACAGATGTGGAGTTGAATTCATTGTTTTCTTTTAAAATAAAAAATTATGTCCCCAGAAGAGCAAAGCATCAACTAAATAAAAAACAAAACAAAAAAGCCCACACAGTATGATTGAAAATAATTTGTTGGCTATTTCTTGTTACTTTAATATTTTCATTTTAGATCCTTATAATTAACCCAGAACTAGTCCCTGCAGAGCCAGACTCTGCCATCTCATTCAGTGTGACACTGAGGGTTAAGGAAACATATTTCAGATTTCATTTAATTTTCTTCTCATTTTGCTTTGTTTTGCTTACTTTATGCCTTTGTACGTGTTCTCATCTAAGTGTTTTTGGTTTTTAAATAAATATTGAAGACCCAGATCTATATTTGGATGCATGCATAATCGACATCACCTTCTGCATTTTGCAACAAATGGCAGAAATTGACCTTGATATTTTCCAAGAGGAGAAATTCATAAATATGAAAACAAAAGATAATCCTGCACCAAGGTAGCCAATGACTCAGTGGAGCTTCTGTGGTAAAAGGAAGACAATTCACAAGGCCAGCACATTTGCAAAAAGTACAATAAATTGTATCGTCCCACAAAAAAGCACGGATAACATGAGCATGAACCTGTTTTTTCTTTTTTAATGCTGACAGCTTTTATTTTTCTAACATTTCGTGTGCTTCAGTATCAGTGGGTTTTGTTAAAAGCTACACATTCTGGAGATACCTTTAGTGTGAATCTGTCATTCAAAATATTGTTTTGTGTGCAAAGGAATAAAACTAACTGGGAATTTTTGTTTTTTCATGTAAAGAAGTTCAGGAGAGCATTGATAAAGGTAGTTTATAAATAGCTTTTTAAAAATGACCCACAATTGATCATCCTGATTCAGTAAACCCTTATAGCAGAGCAGCTAGCCAATAGACGAGTAGGTTAATTTGAGATCATGAGGCTTTATTTTTTTCTAAGCTCTCCTTTGACATCACGGAAAAGCTACATGGTAAGGCAGAGGAAGGGACGCAGGCACCAGCTAGCACATGAACAGGGAGAGGCACAGAACATGTCCTGGGCACTCAGTCCCTTCCCGGCACAAGCTGGCTCATTTTCAGTCATCACAGCAGATTCAGTTTCTCTTCACTTTGTGGAGCTGCCCCTCCACTCTCCATATTTTAGGACATTTACAACCTTCTCTGCCCTTCTCAAGCCTTAGCAGCGAGTGGACCCAATACATCAGCTGCCCTGTGATTTGCTACCCCCAAGGCAGGTTCTTTTGAAAGAGGTTTAGTGCATACATCAAGAAGGCATGGGAAAAAACCACAAGCCAGCCAGGGGGTGCCCTCCGTGTGACAAGCACTGGGCCAGGGGCTGTATGTCCAGTGCCCCATTTCATCCTTCTGAATTCCTGACCCAGGCTGGCACTCTTTGCTCTTGGTTAGTTAAGGAATTCTCTCCAGGTCACTTCAAAGCCCATCTCCTTTACACTGCACCGTATCCCTCTGGCCCACGTCAGGGTCTAACAAAGTTCTAAGGTTAGCAGTTTCTGGCTCTTGACCAGAAGCCCTGATCTTCTGTTTCCCCCAACTTTGATTCCCATTCTTACACAGTGCAACTCTGCCACCCAAAAGGATGCACCTTTCATTTCTTGAGAAGATAAGTTGCAGTTGACATCCTCAAGGGAGCGCACACCGGCCCTGCCAGAAGAGAGATGGCGTCCTGTCGTGAAGGCTCTGCTCTCATGACCTGATATCCCACCAAAGGTCCCACTGAAGGTCCCACTGAAGGTCCCACCTCTGAGTACCATTGCAATGCAGGCTAGGGCTTTAGGGGGCACACATTCGGTGCATAGCAGGTGGGGTGGTGTTAGAAGAGGCTCCTGCAGGTCCTCAGGCAGTGATGGGTGGTGGTAAAGATGATAGCAGTAGCCCTGGAGACTCAGTGGGACCGTCCGGGGAGGGTACCAGAGGCAAGATGAGAAGCGTAAGCAGCCTTGGGGAATTGAGGCCAGAATAGTAGATGGTCCTAAAGAGGGCTCAGAATGGAGAGGAAGACAACTGCTGTGAATCTCACAAAGGGGACAGAAGGCATGCCTGGGAGGATGAAAGTGACCCAGGGACTCCCACATACAAATTAGAGGAGACTGGAGCAAAGTTTCAATGTGGCCACCCTGAGATTAGCTGTAGGTCAGCTAATCAGTGAATCATCAGGGTGATTCACTCCCTTCCTGGGCTTCTTTTATTATTTACGTTGACTTTTCAAAGGGAGTGTGCTAGCTGCGTAGCCCTGCTTGGGAAAGACTAAAAGAAATTTTAGGGGCTGCTGAAGCATCTCTAATGTTCTCAGGTTGAACAACGTCCACTGCAAGAGAAAAGGGATGCTCAAGGTATAAACACTTCATTCACCACCAGAACGCGTTTTAACTTCGCAGAAAATTTGATCAGCAGACAAGTAATTAATAAAAGCTTCAGACATGTCACTAATGTCAAAAACTGCAACCTGACCCATCTGAGAAAGCCTGGGATGAGAGAGAACAATGAAGAGTTTCTTCTTTTCCCTTCTGCTTCTGAGCACTGTGTCTGTACACCTCAGCACTTCTCTCCCTTCAGTGCTGAATGGAGGCGTTTTCACACTCCCTCATGCTGGGAGTTTGCTCACCGTAGGAGCCTCACCAAGTTGCTTCATTCTGTTGTACCTCAGTTTTCCCATATGTAAAATGGGAATAATAATAAAAGTTTTCTTATACATTTGTTGTGAGCATTAAGTGAAGAAATCAATGCAAGAAAATGTAGTCTTGTTTCGATGTTTGGTGAATGGTCTGTAAGTGTTAGCTGTTGCTTGTGTGTTAGAATTGTTAATTGCCATCCTCACCGTTCAATTTGGCCATCGTCGCTGTCAGGCGATAGCTCTCCTTCCCACAGTTCGAGGACTGCTGTGTTTCCCTCAGCAGTGTCACCAACCGATTAAATACAGCTGCCACCAGGACAGAGCTCAGCGGTCTGGGCAGCCTTCTGCATCTCTAGCTGACAACTGATTGCTTCGTGATCCTGAGGGAAGGGAGGACAGAGAAGCCCATTCCGTGGCACAAATTCCCAGGAATCTGACCACAGTTTTAGTGAGGGCTGTACTTCATCACAGGTGTGCTTTGTTGTCCTTTTAACATGAGAATGTCACAGCCAGAAGAGGTTCCTTATACCAGCTGTAACATCAACTGTTAATTACATGTGTGACTCCTCAGCAGATTCACAAGTATTTGCTTATCCTGTATTGTAAGGGAAGAACTTGAGACTCCAGGAAACAGCTTGGCCTACCTGCTATGCAAGCAAAAATGGAGCTGAAATAGAATATAGATATTTTAAAGTATTATTTACTGGAAAATTTCAATACTGTGGACTTGGCTTTCGTCTTGGGTCCTGCTGGACTTGGCTCCTTTCTCATCGCCACTTCTTTTCACCTATGTGCTCTCTTTTCCTTTGGGCAGAGTTCTCTCATTTATTACTGACATTGATTATGGAAGATTTAGCAGTGATCGAAAACTGATTATTTACATTATCATCTTTTGGTTTTCAAATGACAGAAAAAACTATTCTTTAAAGACAATGGTTTCTTGTGGAAATATATTATGTTTTCTGTAAAAAGACTCAGCCTTTTCAAATGGGAGGTGAATATAAACTCGGAGAGCATTTTGAGATTGTGAAACCCCTCAGACTACTTAATCAATACTCATTTAATAATGCCCACTAATGCACATTTCAAAATTATTGGAAAGAAGTAAATATTGACTAATAACTGAAAAGTTTCAAGAAAAGTGTATATATATATATATACACTGTATATATATATATGTGGGTAGATGTATGCAGACAGATATGTCTATATCTATATAATGCATTTATAAATAATCACATCTGCATACCAAAATACAAATGGTTCCGTAGGAATGACATCATTCTAAACTGAGTCTTTCTCCTTTTGTATTTTCGGCAAACGTTTCCTTATTGCACTTCTATGACTGATTGCTTTTATGTTTTAGAGTGCACTGCTATGGTGTCCTGCTCAGCGTAATAATTTCTATCTGTGTACGAAATTATTCTGATTGCTACCTGCATGGCTCTGTGATTTCAAATTGTTTAATTCATGGAGCCATTCACATAATATTCAAAAATGCAAATATTCACAGTAGGAATGTCCACTAAAGTCATTTTCCCACATTCCATTGAAGGAAAAATAGAAATAGAAGTATTGATGAAAGTCATTTGGCCCAAGAACCCAGACACCGTGGGTGGCAGCTAATAGTCAGAATGGGAAGGTAATATAGCGTTCTTGAGAGCATCTACAAATTAATAGTATAATCTTGAATACTTCCAATTCTGATTTTCATGTAAAATCAAACCAGCAGAGGACTTGCTGTCAGATCTTCAGATTCTCCTTGGAGCATTTTTAGAATACTCCCTAATGTTTGTGATTAGAGTGCCTACCTCTTGACACTTTGAGCCGGGCTATTTTTAAGCATTTGCACAGAATTTTGCTTCCTTAAGCTTCAAGACTCCTCATCTCTGCGTGTCAGAGTCAAATTCCAGCTGTTTAAATCATAGGCAGGGGGCATCATTGGTCCGGTTACCAGAGGAGACTGAGTGCACAGGAGCTGGTGTAGTTAGAAAGACAAAGATGGAGGGAAGAGGAGACAGAGCTCCGGTGCCCGTCTGCAGCAGATGAGGTACTGACCAGGTGACACCTTTGAAGTTGAAGTCACCCATTTTGGGGATTATGGAAGTGATTCCGAAAGTAATTGGTTTGTCCTCTTTCTGTTATTCTGTGAATAAAACAGCAAGAGTTTCTCAACTATAGTGGCTGTGGACATTTGGGGCGATACTATCCATTGTTTTCCTGTGTATTATGTTTAGCATCCGTGGCCTCTGCCTAGTAGATGCCAGTAGTACCCCTAGTCGTGACAGGCAAAAATGTCTTCAGCCACTGCCATTCCCTGGGGTGGGGGGTCGGGGGGCAAGATTGCTCCTAGCAGAGAGCCATTGAAACAAAATGCTTTTAATCTGAGTTTGATGCATTTAATCTGAGTTTTTCTAAAGCATTTGCTCCCAAACATTTTTTCCTCTTGCCTTAAAAGTGAAAGTGATAAAGTCCTGTAATATTTATTACATTTTAAAAACTGTTGAACTGTTTTTAAATCATTATAGTGACCACATTATAAAGATAAATATTTTTTCAAGGATTTATTTATAGATTAGTGTACAAATCTCGTCCTCAGTACTCTCTTTCTTCCTTACTTCCTTTACCCCAGTTTTTCTAGAACTTCCACAGATGGAAAAAGGGATGGAGGTTGCTGTTGCTTCTATAAAA
This sequence comes from Aplodontia rufa, assembly GCA_004027875.1. NCBI lineage: Eukaryota > Metazoa > Chordata > Mammalia > Rodentia > Aplodontiidae > Aplodontia > Aplodontia rufa. The sequence goes on along the minus strand of PVKS010004462.1, from coordinate 65,593 downwards.
TTGAAGATGTGATACTGCATTTTTTTTTAAAGAAAGAGGGGACATGGAGTGAAAGAGAGAGAGAGAGAAAGAAAGAGAGAAGCAATTTTTATTTTGTTTTTCATGTGACCCTCATTCCTTGGACATTTCGTTGTGTACGTGGTGCTGGGGTTCAAACTCGTGTACTTGCACATGCCAGGCAAGCACTGTAACCACCAAGCCACCGTTCCAGCCCCATGATACTGCATTTTGGAGAGGTTAGACCGAATTCTAACTTGGAAAGAATAAAAAAAAAAAAAAGAGGAGGTTGATGCAATAGCAATATTAGACATTTTGGATTAGTGGAAAGTGGCTATGTCCTCCTGAGACCTGTCCTGGAGAAGAAAGAACGCATTGTGGAATTAAACACACCAGTAGAGTGCAGTGCTTAAATGGACATGCACTATTTTAGAGCTTTATGTAGTTTATAAAGAGTGACCCGCATAGGAACTGTGGTTTGGGGGAGAGAAGTTTCTCAAGTTCACATAGTCATGAGATGATGACTATCCATGGGCAATAATAGCCATTCAAAGAATCAATGTGAAATTGCCAGAGAACTGGAACCCAAGAGCCCTGATTTAAATTCCTCTTTATCTTGCAGCATCCTCCTTAGCCGCCGTTGTTGTTGTTATGATTCATTAAGAACACTAAATTTAAGCTCTTGATAGTATGCATACTATGCTTAGACATGGGGGACAAGATAGATTTGATTTTGGAAATCTTCAAAATGAATCCTCCCACTTAGCTTATTTCAGTTTTGCATTGTGGTTTGAGTCCTAAAGTTAATAGGAAGGAAGTGTCCTTTGGCTCTTGTCCTCCATGCATGTATTTCCCTAGGGCGATGAGAAAAAGAAGTGGCTGGGCTTGGGTGCGCTTATGCCCCCTTTACATTTTCCCTGTTGTTTTCCTTTTAAACACTGCTCCTTTTTGCTCAGTCATTAGCTGAGTCTTCTCTGCTCTGATACCAGGAGAGACTCTCACCAGAATCTTTACGCACCTTTTGCTTCCTAAAGGCCTCAGACAGGCCAATCACATCTGGGCAGCTTTTTAAAAGGTTAGATTTTTTTAAGCAGACTTGAAAAGAGAGAGTCTGCCATGCCTATGAAGATTTTACGAATCCAATGAGTAACTTTAGGTGACTGTAATTTCACCCCATCAACATCTGCACTTGAATCACCCAGAAATTGTGGGGCTAGGGTTTGTTCTTTTCTGCATTTATAATTTATTTATTTATTTAATTTTTTTTTAAAGAGAGAAGGACAGTGAGAAGAAGAAAGACAATCAATTTTATTTGGTTTTTCATGTTGCTCTTGTTGCTCCAGCACTTCATTGTGTATGTGGTGGGGTTCGAACTGGCATCCTCGTGCATGCCAGGCAAGCATCGTAACCACTGAGCCACCACTGCAGCCCCCTATGTTCTTTATAAAATCACACTCACAACTGATTGCTGGATCAAATCTGACTGTAGGTGATGAATTTCAAAGGAGAGGGTTTAGTTCCTCGAGTACTTTGATTATAGTAGAGAAAATTGTCAAAAGGTTTGGACCTTATTAGTCCACGATAAAAACAACAACAAAAAATGCAGATGTAGAATGGAGATAAAAGATATAAACAGAACATATTCTTATAATAACTATATTAAATAACATTCTTTTAAAAAATAACTTCATGATGTCTTATAGAACATGGAATATAAAAAAAATGTCTTGAAGTTTCAGAGTTTCTCCCTCAAATTATAAAAGTGTATAGAAGTTTCCTTATGATAACTTTATTTTAAAAGATAAAGGTTTTGAAATTTTATTCCTTTTTGACCTTCAAAATCTGAAGGTCAGTGTGTAACTGCTCTCTGACACGGGATTGAGACAATACAGACTCTGAAAACAAAACACCATGTGCTTGAAATTGTGATTCAAATACAAAGTTCAGAACTCTTTTCAAGATGTTCAAGGTCTTTCATGCCTGAGAGCAGAAGGTGATTGCAAGAAGAATCAACAGACTTTCATTTTTTTTTAAACCAAGTATGTATCCATCAGGATGTGCTACACAGTTTTTCCAGATCCCCTTGCTCAAATATTATTGAGCAATTTGGGACAGTGACAGATCATTAAACCAAGGCAGTACTCTTCTAAGGATGAGAAAGATTTTTTTTCCTTCTACATATTTAGTTCCTCCTAATTCTTGTTGACTCAGTAAATGTCTTTAGTTGGTCAGAACAGGCTAGGAAGATCAATTCCATGTTTAATCTTGTATTAACAAGAAAACATATGACTTTTGAGTACTACCATAAATTAGCTAAACGTTTTTAGCACAAACTATATTGCACCAAATTTAGATACCATCAATTGTAAGAAACCATGGTTTCATGTACCAGTAAGAAAGAATATATGCTTTCCATGAAAGATGATCCATCATGCTTTGCAAGATAAATTGCAAATTCAGAGACATTAAAATGTGAAATAAAATGTATGTTAAAGATAGTATTGATGGAATTGTGGATCTCAACAGGGTGATTTTACAATACTATGAGCTAGCTGTCATTATCTCATAAGGGCTTTTTTATTAATGGGAATGAGACACAGAGGTTGAAGAAACATGTTAAGACTATTCACCCCACTGAGGTAGAGTGGGGGGATTTGAATTCAGGAGCCCTGGCATTGCAGCTAGCGCTTTCCCCTTGCCATGGCTGCCTTATCTCTTCAGCAGGGTCTTTCCCTGGGAAAGATGATCAATTGTAAAGAAAGGAGAAAGTGACAGAAAACTAGAAGAGAAAAGGGCAAATGTGCCTAAAAATGTGAGTGTTTTCTTTTCCGGCTTTTCAATACATGGATATGCATATAAAGTGAAAATATAATTTTAAATGACATTTGGAAAGCAATATATTTCATGTGAAGTTTAATCAATTTATGCCTCATTTTTAATTAGTTTCAAGCTGTTGATGTATATATATAAATGATATATATATATAAATATAAATTCAAGCTGTCGATTATGTATGATATACACAGGCATTTTATATTTGAGTGGTAGGTATAGCTGTCTCTGTGCAATAAACACCATAAAAGTTTAATGTAGGGGCTGGAGCAGTGGCTCAGCGGTTACAGTTCTTGCCTGGCATGCACGAGGACACAGGTTCAGTCCCCAGGACCATGTGCACAGCGAGGTGTCAGAGCAACAAACGCCACATGAAAAACTAAATAAAATTCACTCTCTCTCTCCCTCTCTCACTGTCCCTCTCTCTTAAAAAAAAAAAAAAAAAGGTTGGTGTAGACCTATACGTAAAGTTGCTCAATAAGACGAAAGGCAATTCTGAAAATAAGATGCAGGGTTCACTAAGATTGGGTGAGAGTTATCATGTCTGCCTTCAAAGCATCTTGAATGTGAGCAATCTGGATTGTGAAATAACTGTTCAGAGATACCAGAATCATTTCTTCCTCATTCACATCCACTTCACCGACACCACACACACACACACACACACACACACACAATGTGTGCACACACTGCTTTCCAAAGCCTCCCTTTCAATCTTATAATCTCATAATTGAAGTTCATTGTGTGACTAAGAAAGCAAAATCTGTTAAGATTTTCACTTAAGTTGCTCTCCTTAAGAGATGGGCTGTTATTTCAAAGAATGAACAGGACAGTCTTTGTCTCTCATCAGGACTCCATCCTGCCCTGGGAGCAGAAGGGTAAGGGCTGGGCGAGGATGTGGAACTGTGGGAATTGTTTCCACACATTGGAGGCTGTGCACAGAAAGAGGAGCTTCCACTGAGGGGGCAGCAGGGGCAGGTGGCCAGATGCCTCTGGAATTCCAGGGGAACAATGGCAAGTAGGCATTGTACTTTGCGTCAGCATGCAGTGACTAGAGCTCAGACGCTCAATCCAGGGTGCCAGGGCCAAGTGAAAGCCAATATTAAAGTTGATCCTTTGAAAGACGAGGGGTAAAAGGAAAAGGGATGCAGAGAAAAGGCATTGGCACTGTGGCTTTTAAGGAAAAAAAAAAGAGACAAATTCAAGCTCCATTATTCTGAAGATATTTTTCAGCCTGAAAACCTCATCTGGTGGAAATTTGCAAAAAGACCAGGACAGCAGTAGACTTAATCAGATTTAGATGGGAAAAATTAAGTGTGAATTGTGTTAGAAAATAAACTTTAGTTCCAAGCTTCCTCCCCTTCCTTTTTTTCTTTTTCTTTCTCTTTCTGTAAGAAAAAAATATTCATTCTATTATTCCTTAATTTTCATCTTGCAGCTCATTATCTCAATCAGCACATCACAGCTGAGTGCACTGATTTCTGAGGAAAATTCCAGCAGGTTCCTGAAGCTGTTGATGAGCTGTGGTTAATCGCCATAGTTAGAATTTTCTGTCATTACTGGAAATGGATTATGTGTGTTTGATTGGCAGGAAGGTTAAAGGAAGAAATGGCATACAGAAGTGATGTGATCGAATTCTGTTTTGGCTCCTTGGGACTTGAGTGGGAGGAAGGAGGTCAGAGATCATGAGGCAGTAACCACCCAAGATCAACTAAAGAATAATTTTTTATCAGAGCCAAATGGGATCCTGGAATATTAGTGTGCATTGAAGGAGAGGCAGTGGATACCCAGGCCTTTGGATAACAGTGTCTTCAGGGGAGAAAGGTGGAAGTCCTGGTCTGCAAAGGCAAGGACACTGGAGGAATATGAAAGACGTCGTTGGCAATGCTCAGTTGGATTGCTCAGGAGGTGCAGAGGAGAGTTTGGAAAGGGTGCACAAAGAGGGCAGACTCCCTTGCTGAGACGAGCTGAGGGTAGGCGGTCAGGAGTCTGAATCACTGCTTACCTCTGGCCTGTGCTTAATCTCAGTCAGCTCTCAGCCTCCCATCTGTGAAATGAAAGAAATAGAAACTAATTTACCTCCTAGGGAGTCCTCATAGCATAATGGATAAAAAGGTTTGGAAGGGACAAATGGAGCCATCTCAGGACATTCTGGACCAGAATTAAGCTCAGTTAGGTAGAGAATTAAAGTATATGAGGCCTGAAATGCAAATCCCCAAATTTATAATACTCCAGCCCAAAAGAAGGGAAGAAAATATTTAAAAAAAAAAAAAAACAAGTAAACTGAAGGCTTAAAGAAGAGACCCAGGCAGAACCTGCCTTGGAGGTGTGATGTGATATGGTCGAAGAGGAACTCTGAAAGTCTCACTCTGGATGAAAGTCAGTGTGTACTGAGGCCTTAAGGGGCAGCAGTAGGTTACAAACTGGAAAAGAAATGTATGTTGTCAGCCTGTGAACAGAAGGTGACACAAACAGAAGGGGAAACGAGAAGTGAAAATAAGGGTGAAAGAAGTAGAATATATAGAATATATGCAAATTCCATAAAAAACCCATCTAATAAGAGCGAAAAAAAATCAAAAGTCAAACTAAAACAAACAAAAAGAACTCCTCCTTCCCGTCCCCAACCAAATAAAGTGTTTGCATTATACAGACAGCTAAGCCAAAATGGTTAGCTGGTGGTTTTTTTAAAGACACTATCTGAATTAGCAGTTTTTAACTTGGTTTTAGATTACATAGGCTGAGATTCCAGGGAGGACCAGGTATAACAAAATGAGTCATGGATCAGAACCATCCAACGTGCCTGTAATGCAGAGTAGAACAAAAGTCACACTCTCAAGGCTGCCAAAGCCATTAGTGTAGAGGCCTGATGTTGTATCTGGGTCAGCAGTGTGGGTGGGATAGTAGATGCCTGCCCTGTTCTTGCCTCTGTCTGGTAGAGTTGGCAGTGTTCTTTGTATTCTATTCTATTTTATTTTTCTATTTTGGAGCCTGAGATTGAACCCAGGAGTGCTTAACCACTGAGCCACATCCCCAGCCCTTTTTTATTTTTATTTTAAGATGGGGTCTCCCTAAATTGTTGAGGCTGACTTTGAACTTGCAATCCTCTTGCCTCAGCCTCCTGAGCAGCTGGGATTACAGGTGTACAACACCATGCAGGGCAAGAATTCTTCATATTCCAAACAAAGAACGGAACTGATGTTGCCTTCCTCTGCCTCTGATAGTACCTTAATTCCCCAATGCTGAGAGATGGCCCAGGGGAGCAAAGGGTAATAAACTACTGATTTGGAAACCAAGCAAGATCAAACCTTATTTTCAAGGCAATATGAATGAAAAATAAGCTTTGGGAATTGAGGCCGATGATTGATGAACGCATTGTCTGCATTTCAGCATGTGATTAGAGTATCATGGCATAGGCGAGTGAAACCTAAGTCACCAGCATCACTTAGCAGGAAATGCCACCTCTACCACCACCGTCTTCTGTGGGCTTTCAAGATTCTAGTGCTTCCCAGCCACACAGGAGTCATTTGTGGTTTCCAGGAAGGCATCAGGCATGTTTAAACCATGCATATGTTGGTTATTGAATATTTTAATTTGAAACTCAAGAGGAAAGACACAGCAGAGAGTCAAATAGCCCCCACCCCCACTTCCTGCCACCTTGCCTTTTCTATGCGGATAATTCCTCATTCCCAAGTGAGCATGGCAGCTAGGCGCATCCTGTGCAGATGGGCAAACACTCCCACATCTTTGTGCATTCAACACGTTTTCCTTCTTGGAGCCCTTTTCAGGAAGAAGAAAACTTTCCTAGCAATAAGCCCTTGGATTAGAAGAATCCGAAATGGAAAACTGTCCTGGCTCATTGCAATCGTATCTCATCTGAAAGTGAAAGGGGGTTCAGGGAGCTGGGGAGTTTGAGGCACTGTGGAGGGAGCCCTGTCTAAACTGGCGGTGCTCATCTTTCGTCCTCCTGGAGGAGGCTTCGCCCTTCAATCAAGAGCTCAGCCAGAGAGCCCTGGAAAAGAGGTTTTGGGACACATCTTACTACCTGTCACCAAAGGCTCATCTCTTCCATGACATATGGATGTTTTAAGGTCTGCATATTGCTTAGGCAATAAAAGGGCTGTTTGTAAGCTCAGAGTGGCGAGTGGAAAATTCTCAGGGATTTTCAAAGCCCTTACATTAAAGGAGATGGAGACACACAATTGTGCTTTGTTAGTTTGAGAGAGAGAAACAATACCATTTTCCAGGAAGATGGTGCTAACCTCCTGGGTAGCTATACCCTGTATGCTCTTGCGGCCCCAACCTGCCTTACTCTTTTTCTGTGAAATATATTTGAACACAGGCTTCCCTGGAACTGAGTCCTAAGACTGAATTTTATGTTGCTTATTTGAAATGATTTAAAATAAATATTTTTGTGAACTCTGAATGCTTAAATTGGGGAAAACTGTTTATATACAGGTACGGACACAGTCGATGGCAGTCTTGACTCAAAAAACAAGACTTCCTTCAATCTAGGTCCCTGAAAATGGTATTTATAAATGATGAATTTGTGTGTAAAGGAACAATTTCCTGTAAATCAATGTACCTTACTTTAGATTTCAGTTTAATACCAAAACCCCCTGTCCTTGGAAAACAAATGGCACACAAATTTTCTCTGAATCTTCATAGCAAAAGGCCATATGTTATTTGGGGTGATTTATCTAGACTTTCATTCCCTTTTCATTGGAAACCTGTATTTCACAATATTGTTCCAATTACACTAATATAGCAGAATAAGGCTTAGGTACCTGTGTTGATAATAAATGGACACAGACTGATGCTGTGGACATTCTTATTGTCCCATGCATTCTAATCGACAGATGCTTTTAATGGTGACATCGCCATAACATGGTTTGGTTCTTCCAGTTTCAGATCTTCTCAGAGCTATTTCAGTTATTAAGGAGAAGGAAAATAAACAAGGACTGCTCACCGTGATTGAGGACAAACATGATGGGGTCAATCTACAGAAAATCCTTTTGCAATTTCATCTGTTCTACCAGAAGCGGGGAGTTGAAGCTAGTCTCACTTTTTGGGTGTGTTAAACTAGCAGGGTTTTGGATCCCTTGGAGAGAGTATTTGTAAAATTGTCGTACGAGTCTGCTCCTCTTTTTAAAAAAGAATACGGGCAAAAACATTTTCTTACCTAATAGCTCTTTGTGCTTTCAGAAATCAGATTCCTCACTCCATAAAATTTAAGCATTAGGGAGGAACATTGTTGTTTCCTGCCTCTTGGGAATATCTGAACCAATTGAGAGGAGAATGGAATGCATGCACAAAGAGAGCATTTTGGCTTCAGAGCACTTAATTACATCCTAGGAGCTGCAGGTTTTTTTTTTTTTTTTTTTTGCGAAGTTCCCAGAGGGGTGGAGAGCAGTCGGGATGTTGGAATCAGTACACGGAGTGCTCACTAGGCACAGATGACTCCATACAGTGGTGCCTTCCATTTGTTAGTGGAAAACAGGACAAGGGCAGCAAAGCAGCCCCTGGGGCTGGTCCTCCACTCCAGCTGCTACCTTGCAGAAGCGCTGACTGCAGGGGCGTCGTTTCCTGGGAATTTAATATACTAAGAAGCACTTCTCTTCTGTAACGTAAATAGGACAGCGGCTCAAACTGGGGTTTTGAAACTTGTTTCTTTATTATATCCTTGCCAAAAGGTCTGATTCCATGACTATTTATGTGACATGTGACAAGTTATTTGGTCCTTATTTTTGCCTCCAATAAAGTGATGGCATTATTTTCTGCTCTAAATAACCTCAAAAGGGGTCTTATAAGCATAACTACAATCATGTATATAAATTATTTTTCTTCTTGTGTTAAAATAAATAAGTGTAGGAAACTTTATAGGATTTTTATTTTTATTTTCAATAATATGAACCCCAAGACAGCCTTAGGACTTTATCTTAGATTTCTATAGTGCTCTGTTTAAAAAACATTTTTAACATACTAACTTGTTTAATATTTAAAAGAATATGAAAATATAAACCAGATAGATGCTTCTATTTCATAAAAAAAGAAACATGGAGAACCAAAACAGCAAAGGATTTATTTTAGGTAACATGTACTGGGAAAGAGGACTTAAGATCCATGATTTATGATAATTTTCTTTTTCTTTTTTTCTTTCTTTCTTTCTTTCTTTTTTTGTTTCTTAAGACAGAATGAGTGAGAGAGAGAGAAAGAGAAAAACAATTTTATTTTTATGCAATCATCTGTTTCTCCAGCACTTAGTTGAGTGTGTGGTGCTAATGTTCGATCCCAGGTCCTTGCACATGCCGGGCAGGGGCTCTAATTGCTGAGCCGCTGCTCCAGCCCCATGGTAATCTTCAACAATCTTTCACTCTCTTATTCGCCAGTTTTTATCAGATCACTAAATTTGTCTGTTCTTCCTGAACCAAGTTGGCGAAAAGCTTAATATTTTGTTTTTCAGGTATTGAAATTTTAGTGTAGAAGTGAGACTGTGACCAATCTATCGGGTGGCACGTTTAGGTGTGAAGAATTTGACAACATGGTAAAACTCAACCTTGCTGTCTTATAAACAAGCTATTCAACTTAATAGGTAGGGAATTTCTATTTCCAAATTTATTATTGGAAACAAGTATTAATATTTAAGTTTTTAGTCTGTACAGACCTTACTGACTTTTTTTTCTCACCTTACCCTGTACTATTTCCTTAGAGACTGTCTGTATAATATAGTCTCACTCTTCTGGTCTTAAGTTTTGGTCCCATGGTAGAGCCCTAATCAATCAGATGGGTTCAGCCAAAGCTTTCCCCGGGCATCCTGTTCTTTAGTGACTGCACCTGTAATGTATGTATTTCTGGGGCCATAGGTCTTATCACATGAATTCTAGAACAGAGGACACTGTGTGTGTGAGAGAGAGATAGAAAGGGGAGGGAAGGACAGAAAGAGAAAAGACAGGAGAGAGGGAGCGAGAAAAAGAAAGAGAGATGTGAAGTATTTGAAGTAGCACCTGGGGAGAAGAGAGAACCAGCAGGTGTTCTTATAGATTTCCTAATGCTAGTCCAGTGCCTTTGGGCACTAGAGGTATCCTTGACCTTGGGTTGTGGGATGCAGCCCTGAAACCAGATTCAATGTGCTTCAGACTGCCTTTCAATCCAACCGAAGCAATTATTCAAAGCAATTGTCTTCTCAGGCACAGCATTTTACGCTCAGCTCTTTAATTCCTGCCATGTGTCATAAACACAGTGAGGCACTGATGTAATTATGGGGAGGACAGAGTGGAAATTAAAAGGAGGAAATGCGGTCTGGTGGTTAGAGTGGCAGACTAAAAAATGTCAAGAGCTTTGTTTCTGCTTTTGATATGGCCACTGACTCTGGGGACTTGGTTAGTCCTTGGCTTTCTGCTGTCACCTGTAGAGTCCAAAAGACAAGATCAGTCTCCTTGTCAGATGAACACAGCCTCTTAAACCCTAGGCTCCGAAAATAGAGGATGTCCTTCAAGTGGAGAAGCTATAAGCTCACATAGAGGGAAAGGCTAATTTCACAGCCGGCCTGTACTTCCCTGTCTACAAAATAAAAATCAGTGCACAAAGTTAGACCTCCTTTTTTTTTTTAAAAGAAAGAGGGACAGTGAGAAATAAGAGAAAGAGAGAAGCAATTTTTATTTAGTTTTTCATGTGACCTTCGTTGCTCCAACACTTAGTTGTATACATGGTGCTGGGGTTCGAACCCGCATACTCGCGCATGCCAGGCAAGCGCTGTAACTGCAGAGCCACCGCTCCAGCCCCAGGTTACTTCCTTTTTATCTTGGATGCAGTTACCAGTTTAATACAGGAGAATACAGCACAAAGGAAGGAGTGGTGGGACTGACAGGGCTGCTTTGGGTCTTTGGATGGAGACAATAGCTCTTCTTTCTGCATTCTTCTGCTTCTGCAGAGGGCTCATTCTTGCTTCCAGAACTGTGTGGTTTAATCCAAACTCGTCTGTGCTTCCCTTGAATGTTCTGAATGGTTAAAGAAAAATTATGACTGTCCGTGGAGAGAATCTTCCCCAAACTGAAATATTTAGGTAAATATTAAACAAAATATATACAGAACATATTTGCTGAAAATCACCAAATGTGACAAAAAGAAATTAAAGAATATCCAGCCCCCAAGAAAATAAAGAAACCAGAGAAGACTAGATCAGTGAAGAGAGACAGTGTGTTCGTAGATTTGAAATTTTAATAAAGATATCTGTGTTCTCCAAATTAATCTACAGTTTAATGTAAGTTCTTTCAAAATACCAGCAAAGTTTTGTTGTAGACTTAGACAACATGATTCTAAAGTTCATATAGAAAGATGCAAACCCTAGAATAGCTGAGGTAATCTTGAAAGAAAAAAAAAAGAAGAGGGAGAAATCATTCTACCCCCAAATTAAGGCTAACTGTAGAGATATAGTAAGCCAGACTATGTGATATTGTCAGAGAGACAGACATATACATCAATGTAATTGAATAGAAAATTTAGAAACTGAGCTACACAAATAGTCCTCTGATTTTTGAGAAAAGTGAGAAAGTGATTTGTTGGAGGTTATCTTTTATCAACAAATGATATTGGAGCAAATGGACACACCTATAGGTAAAACGTTGACCCTCAAACCTGAAGCTCATGTCTTACACAAAGATTAACTCAAAATGGATCGCTGACTTAAAAACAAAATGTAAAATTATAAAAATGTCAGAAAAAAGAGCTTAGAAGAAAATCTTTAGCATTTAAGAGTTGGCAGAATATTTAGACTTTGTGCCAAAAATGTGATCCAGAGAAGGAAAACTCAAAATAAAACACACCACCACCAACAACAAACTTGTTCTGGAAAAGACCCTGTTAGCAGGATGAAAAGACAAACTACACACTAAGAAAAAGTGTCTTGTAAACCACACTTCTGAAAAACTGAGTAGTATGTAGGAAGTCCAAAGTACTCTCAAAACCTAAAGGTAAAAGTCCAAATAGACCAAATACAGAATAGGCAAAAGATGTAAACAGACTTTTGAACAAAGGGAGTTACAGTCAAATACACTTATGAAAGAAAGCTTGATGTCATTAGCTATTATGGAAATGGAAATTAAAACCTAAATGAGAAATCACTGCACTTCTGTGAGAATGTCTAAAAAATTTATAGTGAAAACATCAACTGACGGAGAAAATACTGGATCAGTTGTATATTTTTGGAAGGCATATGTAACCACTCTGGAAAATAGTTTGGCAATTTCTTATAAAATGAAACATTCAATTTCTGTAAGGCCCAGTAATTGTAGTCCTTGGGATTATCCCAGAGAAATGAAAATTTATGTACACACCAAAACCCCTATATCAAAGTTTAGAGTAGCTTCAGTCATCCTAACCCACATGTGCGAACAGCCCAGATGTTCTCAGTAGTTGACGGTTAAACCTATTGTACATTCATACCATGAAATAATAGCAAAAAACAGAGATGTTCTTTTGATTTGCACAACTTGGATGAATCTCAAAGGAATTATCCAAAGAGGAAAATGCCAGCATCCTAAAAGGTTACATAATGTATTAGTTTCCTTTTATTGCTGTAATAAATTACCACAAACTCAGAGGCTTGGATAATACAATTTATTACTTTACAGTTCTGGAATTCAGGAACTCAAAATCAGTTACCAAGCTCATATTTTAAAAGTCAGTGTGTTGGCAAGGCTGGTTCTTTCTGGGGGCTCTAGGGGAGGACCCGTTCCTTGCTTCTGGAAGATGCCCACATTCCTTGGCTTGTGGCTCCTTCATGGTATTCCTCCAAACTGTGTTTCTATCACCATGTCTTCTCCTTTTGCATCTCTAACTTTCTTGTCTCCTTTTTACGAGGACATCTGTGATTGTATTGGATCCACCCAGACAATTCACAATACTCTCTTCCACTCAAGATCCTTAGGCCTATCTGCAAGGTATCTTTATATTCAGGTTAATATATTTAGAAACTAGGATGTATATATATTTATTGGGCCATTATTCAGCCTATCATAATGTTTTTTGATTCCGTTTATGTAACACTATAGAAATAACAAATTATGGAAACGGAGAAGAGATGAGTAGTTGCTTTGATTAGAGGAAGAACAAGGTCAGCTATGGAAGGGCAGCAGGAAGCATTCTGTAATGATGGAATTTTCTACATCCTGACTTTGATGATGCGTATATGAATCTACCTAAAGACAAAATCTCATAGGTCCAGTTACACACACACACACACACACACACACACACGAGTCTAAATACAATAGAAGGATTTTGAACAAGATGGGTCGGTTGTGTCAAGGTTAATATTCTGGTTTCGATATTGTCCTATGCTTCTCTAAGATGTTATTATTGAGGGCCTCAAGGTAAATAGTGCATGGGAATTCTTTATATTTTCTTATAACTGCAAGTTAATCTCTAATTATTTCAAAATAGAAAGTTTTTTAAAACCAAGCCCATAGAACAGGAAAACATAATCATTATTGTAGTAAGGATAACTTAGATGAGTGGATCCCTACTCCAGCTGGTAGTTGGAATTATTTATGGGAACAGTTGTAAAAATACAGATCTCTAGACTTAGTCATAGACCTATTTGATTTAAATTTTGTAAGCTAAAAGTCAGGGATATCTGTCTTTACAAATTTCCCAAGTGATCTGTTATCAACTAGGTTTGGAAATCACTGAATTACATTCTGTGCTGCTTTTCTTCGGTTTGGCATGTAGTACTTTTTGTTTATATAAACTTTCAAGAAGCATGTGGGTCCATCTTGCCAAGATGATTTAGGAAGACTATCCATTTATATATTTGCTTCAGGTAGAATTCTGAGTAGGAATGGAGATACTGAAGTGCAGCTGCACTTGCTGGCTGTACAGAAAGAGAAATGATAACCTCTACCAGAAGTATTTGCGTTAGGCGCAACATTAGGCTATATTTATTGTGAGGAATTAAAGAATTTGGGGAACTTAATATACTGTAATGTGCCAGCCTTCAGGTATGTAATGTTTGTTAATACTTATTATATTAATAAAACTTATGGGCTGGGTGCAGTGGTACATGCCTGTAATCCTAGCAACTTGCGAGATGAAGACAGAATGATCGCAAGTTAGAAGCCAGCCTCAGCAACTTAGCGAGGCCCTAAGCATCTTAGTGAGACCCTGTCTCAAATTAAAATATAAAAAGGACTGGGAAGTGGTTCAGTGCTTAAGCACCCCTGTGTTCAATCCCTGGCACAATAAATATGTTAATAAATATTTTACTTTTAGTGTATTTTGACTAATATTTTTGAAAAGAGAGCCCTTTCTGGTTGATTGAGCTATGAAGAGAGAGAAATCGTGACAGTATTCAGGTAGGAGCCAGTAGAAGTGGATGCCTCTTGCAAGGTATCCTAACTATGCGGTGCATCTCTAAAGTAAGGGGAGTTTCACAGAGGGAAGCAAACTGTAAGCAGACCCACGCCGGCTGATGATCATATGACTGGGGAGGTGTCTCAGTACTTTGCTTCCTGTGCCTCAGAGGATGGAGAGTGTGTTATTCAGCTTTCTATGACTATAGCAAAATACTCTTGAAAACCAACTTATAAAGAGAGATGGTTTATTTTGGTTTACAGTTTTCGGTCCTATTGCTTTTGGGTCTGTGACAAAGTGGCACTTCAGAAGAGGATGCATGGTGGAGCAAAATTTCTTACCTTAAGGAGAGGGAACCAAAGGCAAAGCACGCTGCCAATAACCCAAAAAACTCCCTGCACCTCCCAGTAACGCCATTGCGGGCCCAACCCTTTAACATATGGGCATTCGTGAGATCTCAAGATCTAGCCCATGGTAAGGAAATCAGTCTTTTCCAGTGATGAATGGGCTTCCCCAGTGGATGTTAGGCATGGAAACTGGGTGTTTTAGAGAGCAGTTGTCTCTTGGTTCTTACCCTTGATGTTGAATCTAGACTTCAGGAACACAGAAGTAGCTGATTTGGATCATCTCATTCTCTGCACCATGATTCCTTGTTCTTTTCTCTCTAAACACCCTTGTCTAAACCTCATGAAAGCCCACGTCATCCAGATTCTCAGATCTTGAAATATAGCCCTTAATGATTGGCAGTTTTGAGTGTCTCCTTCCCATAACTCCTGGACCAGACCCTCCAGATTTGTGGGGCATGAACCTTCTTGTGCTCTGAACACACCCCTGTCATTCATGCTCAAGTGGAATGGTAAGCCATTAATCAGCTAACTAAACAGGGGAAAGAATTCAGTGTTTTCTGGATATGCTTACAATTTCCTACAGGTGAACAATTCATACAATAGTGTACTTAAAATTCCAACACTATTCTCCTCAGGAGCTTTTAAACATTTTCGGAACCATGCCAGCATTACTTTCCCATACCTGCCTTTTCATGCCAAAGGGGTAAATACCAAAATTGTTCCTCTCCAGTCCATTGCTAGTCGCTATTTTCCCGGGTCAAGGTCTTTCCTTTGGCCTATGAATCTCAACCCAATACTGTCACCCCAGAGTCACATTCCTGACTAACATCCTCACTGATTCTCTTGGGTGTGAGATAATGTTTAATCAAATCAGTGAAAACTTGGCTGTGATTTGAATCACTGGTGAATGCAAGATTGTGTCTCATCCACCTGGCCTTTTTACTATGGATTAATATCTGGAAATAAAGCAGGAGATCCTGTGACAACGATCAGATTTACCATACACACTATAATTTATTCATCCCTGGAGACTTTCAATAGGTCAGGTATTTTGTTGCCCTTGTGCTTTAATTCCATGTCATTTAGAGAAGCAGGGCATTAAATAGGTCCTCAGTGTCCTCTCAAAGCCTTAGCTAGTTTTTACCCCCAGTTCTACACTTCTAGTGAATACCATCGCCACTGCCAGGAGCTTTTCTCTTTATGTTATTTCCTGATTCAGGGTATGTTCTTACCTTCTTAAGAGCTTTCCCAATGTTTCTTTCAGATTTTCGTGATGATTGCCTTACTTGTTGTGGAATAGCCCTATGAGAGGGGTCAGAAACATTTTGTTTGATGTGTAGAATATCATCCTTTGGTTGTGAAATGTCTCAAAGTGCATAATATCAAGCACTTAAGATCACATACTTTAAAAAAATGATCACAGCATTTCTCTGGGATTTGTCACTCAAGTTTATATGAAGTCCAAGTTTATGCCAGCCATGGAACACATGAAGTACAAGACCAGAAGGTGGACAGCTAAGCAACAAGGCCCAGCACACCTGGTCTCTTTCTCCAGATGACCCCGCACTTCTCCACGTCCAGATCTCCTGAAGTCACTCAGCTGTCTGCCTCTGGTACCCTCGTACAGTCAGCACTTTTTCTCTTCTGTTACTTTATCTTCCATATTTATCCATTTAACCACATGAATTGCATGCCTTACCCTTTGAGTGCCAGTTCCTATCTACCATCAACACCCAATTCAAGGTACTCTTCTTCATTCATCCAACAAACATTTCTCAAGAACTTAGTACTTAACAATGACATGCTAGTCTCTTGTACCCATTGGTAAATGAACAAGCATGCCCTCCGCCTTGTGGTGCTCATAGTCTTTTGAAGGAGGCACACAATGAAATGTCACAAACAACAAGGTAAGAAAGAATGAGCAATGAGAGAGAATAACAGGAAAAATCTACCTGGAGAGAGTGGGGCCATTTAAGCTAAGACCCGAAGAATGAGAAGTGAATTGCCCTAAGGGGAGTGAGATTGGAGACAGGGCACCTGGCAGAAGGAACATCAGGCGATGTGTACTTGAAAAAATTCCCTCTGGCACTGTGTGGAGAGTGCATGGTAGGAAGACAGGAGCTGAAGTGTGGAAACCAGTAGGTGGCTTTGGAAGTGTCCCGAGGGAAAATGATGGAGAGAATGGGGACAGTGAAAATGGACAACAGTGACCATGTTGGATTGGCTATAAAGTGTGAGGGAAAAGAGCAGCCAAGGATGGATCATTCCCAGGATTCAGTCTTCAAAAGTAGGAATAAAACATTCCCAATGAATTTAGGCCAACCTAGTGCCAGACACCCAATAAAAGATCAAAAAGTGCTTTGTTCCTTTCCTGTTTTCTTTAAAGACTTACGATATTCATTCTGTGTGCCAGTTTGTTGGCAGCAACTCACATACTGTCCTGTGACATCTTGTCCACTGTGTTTTAAGTCAAAGATCCTGGAGCATATCATCAGATAAGCACTAAAAGCGTACGATTTATCATTCCAGAAAGCAGCCTACATAGGTTTTTGAGGGAATAGTACTATCTCCTTTTTTTTTTTTTGTGATAGGCCATAATGATAAAAGGGTAGCATCCATCAAGTTTCCTTTTTTACAATTTTATTTTCATTTACTGCTTTGTGCTTGATTAAATGTGCACTTACACAGGGGACTGTTGATGTTAAATGCATTTCCAAAGGTGCAAGGCAGATGTCAAGCATGAGCGTTACTCATGATTGTGGAACTGAGGGTAAATGACAGATGGCACTGGTGAGAAATGCTGAGGCAGCTCTGGAGCCATGGGTTTAGAATGGATGGGCAAATAAACTGACCGCGAGACTGCTGGGTAGATCACTTGTTGTCCGAGTAAGGCCCACTTGCACAGAGAGACGAATCTGACCTCGACTATTGGAAGCTAAAATGAGGGAAAAGTGCAGATGAGCTGTTAAAGAAGGAAGCGGAGTGAAGGTTGTCCTACACCACCTGTGGTTTAGGTTGCTCAGCTGGAGATCACAGGTCAGACCACACACCTGTGCATTTCTGTACAATGAATGGAGGTCTGAGAGGCTCAAGATGACAGATGGGTTTGTACATGGCTTCACTAGAATGTTCTGCTTGACATCTCATCAGAGATCAGTCTTAGGCGTTTGAGCAGTAGAAGTTGCGAAGGACCACATCTAATATGATGGTGGATTTGAGATGATAAACTCACCTGGAGAGATGTGAGAAAGCCCCAGCTGTCCATCATTAGTATTCATGAGGGAAACCTTTCATTAAGAAAAAGACTGTCTGTGCTAGCATCTGAGAGGCCCTGGGTTCAAATCCCATCAACACACACACACACACACACACACACACCCCAGTCTTCATATAAATACTTCTATTGTATAAACATGTCCAAAAGTTGTGAAATCAACTTATTAGTTAAACATTCTGCTGTGACTAAAATAGCAAAACAACAAACACAGGTTATTCAGTTTTTCCACTTTGGAAAAAAGAAACACAGAATCAATGCAACCCATAATTTAAGCCTGTGATCACAGGCTGTTTCTACACTTGAGGAGTGATCTGAATGATGGGTGTTGCTGCTGGTCTTTTAGCCATTTAGAAAGAGCCACAGTCTGGTCCATGACGTGGAGAAAGACCGTGTCTAAATTACTGCAGCTGAATCAACTGACTGAAAAATTTGGTGAGCCCAATTAGCTGTGGCGTGGCTCTTTGTGGAAGCCACACAGTTGTGTCATAAGCATTGCTTGGCTCTGCTACTTGTCTGGCACTGGCGAATGCTGCACCAGTAAGCCTGCATTTTACAGCCCTTGTCAGTTCACCTCTAGACAGACGTATAAGCCACTGTTTTTCAAGTTCTAAAGTGAAGGTAGACATTGCCAGACCAAAATCACCAACCGAGTGCATGGCAGGAGCAAGGAATCATTGCCTAGCCATGCCTGCAAGGAAAAGCAAAATACCAGGACTAGGTTCTTTCAATAATATGAGTAAACTGTGCTCTGCCTTTCACACAATCACAATGCTTGCTTTCAGTTCCACGCTTGGCCTACAGGTCCCAACCTTATCCTCGGTGACACTCCCATTGCCCGTCTTCCTCCTCGTATGGAAAGAAAACATAGTGGTCAGGAAGACCTTCCAGAGTTAGGAGTTTTAGAACAATAACACTCAATTACAATAATAAGATGACTTTTTGCTGATCTGTTTGCATGCTTCCTTTTCTGCAAAATTTTAAAGCCAGGAATGCCCAAAAAATTCGTTGCTAATATTCAGTGTCTTACTCTGTTCACAGGCATTTTAAAATTTATGTCTTTCCCGATAAAGTAGTCAAACGTTGATCACCTGTGATCATCCCCTCCTGGTATCTGCACAAGCGGCAGTGCCAGGGTTGCTCAGATGGCACTTCTATTTGAGTCACTGCTGCTTCCTCGTCCAGATGAGTCCCCTGATTGATTTTACATTTCTCACAGGGGCCATACAATCAGGGTTGTATTTGGTCTGAAACTGCACAAGAACAACAGCATACAGCCTGGGCACGTAGAGCTGCTTTTGGGAATTGTGTGCTATTATAAAATGAGAAGACAACGTTTCTCTCTGAAACTGCACAGATGTGGGGCAGGATCTTACAGCATTTAACATGGAATTGAAAGCTGTGGTGAATCTGATGTTTGCTTCTCTAGATATATTTGGTTTGATTATTTCTTTGATCTACAATTTTGGCAAGTTCCTAAGAGTAAGTAAAACTCATTAATTAGGGTACATGCAACATAGTGGAAATACTTCTCCCCACGTGTATATTCTTTCAGTCCAGGAGTAGATCATGGAACATTTTTATCCAAAATAATCTAAAGCCTCCGAAGTTATGGTATTATATTTGACAACAACAAAAGAGAATCTGCAGTGTTTGCTGTACAAATTTCATCAACTTGTTTGTTTTTTTCCTTTATAAGTTAGATGTTACATTTAACTTGTTTTCTCAACAAAAGACCTCTTAATATGCAAGGACTTATTAACTATGCCACACATTCATTTCTCTTGAAAAAGACATTAAGTTTATTGAAGGTTTAAAAGAAAAGAAAAGAAATAACACCTCTGATTCCTACATTGGGGTCTCCCACATGTCAGTCATCATAATGGGCCTGGTGAAGGTCAGAAGTCTGTGAACAGAAGGTTATTAGGTTAATTGTGTGGAAAAAATGCCTGAGAAAACCAACTTAAAGGAGGAAGAGTTTGTTTCGGTTTATGGTTTCAGAGGTTTCAGTGCAAGGTTGCTTAGACTGATTGCTTTTTGGCCTAGGGCAAGGCAGTACAAGGCTAAAGCACCTGGTTATCGGAGAGCGGCTCACCTTCCGGCAGCCAGGGGCCAACAGAGACAGAGGAGGAGGCCAAGGTCCCAATATGCTCTTCAAGGGCACGGCCCCAGAGACCTGCTTCCTCCAAAGAGGCCTTACCTCCAAAAGCTCTCCCATCTCCCAGTAGGGTCTTTGACTGGGACCCAAGCCTTCATGAGCTTCCGGGATGTTTAAGAGCCAAACTATGACAGTCACCTACCATGACAGTGCTCCTAGAGCATCCTGCACACATCTGAGTGATACATAGTCCCTCTGAAGGAAAATACATTCCTGTGTATTTGTCACGTTCACTTAATTATGAGGGTTGGGAGTTAAATGTTTGAATCTAAATCCCATTTAGGCCATGCTTTAGT
Source organism: Aplodontia rufa (assembly GCA_004027875.1). NCBI lineage: Eukaryota > Metazoa > Chordata > Mammalia > Rodentia > Aplodontiidae > Aplodontia > Aplodontia rufa. Next base: position 45,343 of record PVKS010004462.1, on the reverse strand, counting down.
TTTGAAATATAGGTTAAGCTACATAACTTCCCCCAATCTCTATACTCTCTATTTATCACTTGGTTAAAATGTTTAAAAATCAATTATTTATATATATATATAAATCTATATATATAAAAATATAAATGTATATATTTATATATATATATGTACACACACACATACACATATATAATCACAGGGTTGAATAAGGAATGAATATATATCTGCTATATGAGGGGCTCAGAAATAAGAACATCTACACCTAATTTTTAGCTTGTTATTTAATATTTAGCAATTGATGCATAGCCTTGCACTTACCCTTAGGGGAGGGTACAATAAATGCACATTGAATAAATATACTGATAATGAGAGGGAAAAGAAGAAAACACAGAGGGTTTTGAAGAGGGAACTTGTCTGGAAGACACTCTTTTCTTTTTCCCCCATCTGTCCTCCCCCACCCAAATTCCTAACACTTTCTAGGCCTTTCCATGGTTTAGATAGTGCTAACACAGGGGCAGGTGGAGTGGAAGAGAAGGGCAGTGGATTCCAGCCACTCATAGCCTACTTTTGAGTTGGTTATTTAGTTGGTTGAATGAGTTAGGATCCACTGCTCTGTATGTTAAGACCTAAATCCATAAAATGGGGGAAAAATATGTGTTTCTCAAAATTCTTGCTGCTTACAGTATTTGAGGACATGTCCTTAGCTAGCTCGCTCCACTGGTGGTGAAACTCTGTCTCCATGCTGCACAAAGCCTCAGGAGGGTTGGGGAAGGACAGCTTATCACACCCACCCACATTTTATAGTACCAAGTGCATACCATAAGCATTTTTTAAGCTAAAAGACTTATGTATCTATCACTATTATTTAATTAGTTCTTCCCTTCAAAATAGCTTCTTTCTCTGTCTTCTTCACCTGTTGCTTTGAGAGTGGAATGTGAATGAAAGAAAAAGCTCCCCTGAGCAGATTAAAGCATCATTTGTTACGAAACTTCTGATTCTCCACGGTTAAATCCTGTTAGAACACAGGCAATACCTTGAGGAGTTTGCCGGGTGTTTGCCAAGCCCAAGGCTTCCAAGAGTTGAGTGTAGAACATGGGCCATGAGGGAATGCGGGCGAAGGGATTCCTTGTTCAGACGGATGGCTTCAAGCAGCGCAGCTAGCCAGAGAAAGCAGGAGGGTACCAGGCCCCGGGGAGGAACTGAAGGCATTTGCACCAACCATGTGATGTCATGGGGAGAGCCAAGTCTAAAGACAGGATTCTCAGTCTCCATCAACCACAAAGAGTCACTACGAAAGGAGAGTGGTTTAACTCATAAACTGGATAAATGGCTTATTCTTCTTCAGAGTATTTATGAGAATGAAGTCATGTGAAAAGGGGTGTCAAAATAAGAAGCAGTAGTGACAGATTTGGATGGGTTGGGACGGTGGGGGGACTGGTTTCCTTACTTCCTTGTCATCTCCTGACCATGATGTATTCTTAGTCTAGACCTGGTTTATTGACTCTCGTATTTTATGCATTAAAGACTCTGATGATTGATTACTGTTGACTGCCCCAGGATCAGAAAGAGAAATAGTGATATTAGCACTACTTACTGGCCCTCTCTGGTCTAGAAATTAACTTCTCTAGCCTTTTTTTTTCTTGAAAGCAATGCCAATCAAAAGTTATGTGAAGTATTTGAAGACTACCGTGTAACAATGATAATATTGTTTGAGGGCTATTGTGGGCACATTAAGTTCACTTGCTTCTAACAACATTTTTAGAATTCAAGTAAATGAAAGTATTCAACCTTTTACTTAATCATCCTAACTCATTCATTGTGCACAGGTAACTGAGATTATAATAGTCCTGGTATTATGTTTTCTTTCTGTAATGCAGTGGTGCCTGATACAGTCTTATGGGTTCAGAGGCTTTCATTATGGGATTTTATAGTGTAATGTCGAAGACAAATATTGCACAATTTATTATAGAAAAGACTAAATTGCAAAACTGTCTTGGAGATCTATCTCTATACCTTTACTTGTTTATTTCTTTGTTTGTTTTTTGGTACTAGGGATTGAACCCAGGGGCACTCAACCACTGAGCCGTATCTCCAGCCCTTTTTATTTTTATTTTTTCGGTACAGGGTATTGCTAAGTTGCTTACGGCCTTGCAAAGTTGCTGAGGCTGGCTTTGAACTTGCAATTATTTTGCCTCAGTCCCCTAAATGGCTGGGATTGCAGGCATGTGCCACCTTGCTTGACTCTATATCTAGTTTTTAAATGTGAGATGGAGCATCAGAGTCAAGCAACACACATCTGTATTTTAAACTGCTTCTCATTGCAAATAGGGTATTCGATTATAAGACTTTGAAAAAATAGTATCAAAGAAGTCTTTGAGAATTCATCTAATTTTCTAACCACTCGTTTTAATCAGGCAGGACTTCCCATGAAGGACTCAGAGAATCATTTTGTAGTTTTCTTTTTTAAAGATTCTAATGCAGGAGCATTAGCACTTTTCCAGTGCTTAGAGCCCTTACCGGTCACGCACGAGAACCCAGGTTCAAACTCCAGCACCACATATACAACTCTCAGAAAAAAAAAAGATGAAAAAATAAATAAATGAATAAATAAATAAAATTGATTCTCTCTTTCTCTCTCTCTAAAAACAACAGCAGCAAAAAAAGATACTAGAGCAGATTTGACAGTCACCTTGGATAACCTGCTTCAGGGCAGGTCCAAGTATTATGGGACCTGAAGCTTACAAACACTGGGGTTCCTTTTTAAAGAAAATGGACTTTAAAATCCTCTTACTTCTACAAATTTTATACTTTCATAGATCTATAAACATAACACCGAGATCTCTGCTGAAGTTTTTGGAAGGAGGTTGTGTAACGACGAGTCCCTCATTTATCCATTTTGCATTTTTGGCAGTCATTCATTTTTGGCTAACTTCCTAATCCTGCTGGAATTAAGGAAACAGCTACTGTCCTTGTACACTTCATCTCAGTTAAGAAAGAATGGAAAGAATTTTGATTTCATTGTGAGTGGGCAAATGTTTAAAATTTGCTTTCAAAACGATATGCAATTACCTAAGCACAGTCGTTTATGCTCGTGCATGTGTACAAAGTATACTAGAAAGTGTTTCTCACTGTTTTCTACGATAAATATCCTGGTCTCTGAAAATAACTCCATGTATTCCTTTTCTCTTCTCCCTCTGCCCCGTTCTTTTCTTTTTCCTCTCCTCCTTTCTCCACTCCCTTCCCTTCTACTTTTCTGTCCTTTTTTCTTCTTTCATTTTCTTTTTCAATCTTTCTCTCCTCCCCGCTCCCTCTTGATACTGCCATTTTCCCCATTTCTCTCTTTTTTAGTACTTTTTTCTCTTCATTCTCATTTTGACTGCATATTAAAAGGCACAAAATATCATAACTAAAATGTAGACTAGAACAAAAAAATTAGGCTCATCATTACTACACATCCTATTCTTACTTCTTTTTTTTTTCTAGAGAGAGGGACAGTGAGAGAGAGAGAGAGAGAAAATCAGTTTTATTTAGTTTTTCATATGGCTTTCATCGCTCCAACACGTGGTGCTGGGGTTTGAACCTGCATCCTTGCACATGCCAGGCAAGCTCTGTAACCACTGAGCCACCGCTCCAGCCTCTTAAAAAAATTTTAAAGGATATTGCATGATTATGTAACAACAATTCCATCCAATATGTAAGTCTGTGTCAAACTAATAAAAATTATAAATAAAAAAGGACATTGAATAAATTCAGATTAATCATGACTCCTCAAAAGGACCTAAAGGCCTAAGAGTTACTCAACAGCAGAGTAAGGGAAAATAAAGGAGCAATTAAGTCCTCAAAGCAAAAAATGTGGACATACTTGATGTTATCATGAACTCCAAACAGGAAACGCATCAGAACATAAGAAAAGTAACAAATTCTGTTTTTAATTTTCTTCTTCCAGTAAGTGTTCTATTTCCATTTTTCTCAAACTGGCTCTGACGATCTATTTTGGAACTTTGTGATTTTTTTTCCTTTAAAAATTGTCTTCCCATTATTCAAATTTGGAAAGATTGTTTTTACTAAAAATTTAAAACATGAAGTACTTTATGTCTCAGAAAAACAATACAACAGACACCAAGGGAGCCTGTTGATCAAAGTTAGCAGATTTGCTGCATTATTTCTGATCTCTAATTTTATAAAGCTATAAAATATTTTACATAAATAGTTAAAGCCCCTCTGCAGACTCCCTTTCCCTTCCTGCTGTAGAGAACAACTTCCTGTTGAATTCACTTTTTGACGTCCTTGTTGTATTTTATAGCTGCTTTTCATTAAGTTGTACTAAGCATTCATTCCTTCATTGCAAAATGGATTAAACACCTACTGTTTATCCTTCTATTTGGATATAAATGTGAAGAGCATATCAGGTACAAAACAAAAGCACAGAAAAGAGATTGGTGAAGAGATTAATTAACTAATCACACATTCAACAAAGATTTACCAAGTACCCATTCAGTGTTGGTTCCCATTATTTCAAGAATACAGGGTGAAGGACAGGTGATGGGTTCAGCATTTCTGATTCATCTTATCCCAACACAGTTTTGATATTATAATCAAAATTGGAGATTAATTGGGAAATGGGATTGAGAGCTCTGGCTCCCTAGATTTGGCTCATGATCTTGGTCATGACCTTGGGGAAGCTGGCAGCCCTGGCTCTGGTGTTAGCATTCATGAATTATGACTGAAATTAACATTTTCTTCACATAGTGACACTATTAAAATAAATGAGTTCATATACTTGGAGCCTCTAAAACAGATAATCCTTAAGATCCTCTCTAATGCTCTTTGTTCTCTTTGGACACATTAAAATTTCACATCTATAGCCATTAAAATGCCTCTGTATAAAAGAGTATCTTGAGCGTTGTACCATGACCAAATCACTGGAATGAAAACAAAATTTGTTGCTATTATTTAATACTCTGATGACATACCAGAGATTTAAAAGCTATTATTAATACTTTTTGAGACTTAACTAATAATTTAGAATATAAAATAAATTCTTTTTATTTTTAAATTTTTTTAAAAGAGAGAAGGACAGTGAGAGAGAGAGAGAGGGAGAGACAGAGAGAATCAATTTTTGTTGAGTTTTTCACATGGCTTTTGTTGCTCTGACACTTAGCTGTGTACATGGGTGCTGGGGTTTGAACTCGTGTTCTCACGCGTGCCACGCAAGTGCCATAACCTCTGAGCCACTGCTCCAGCCCCTTTTTATTTTTTTGGTGACAAGACCTCTTTGACAGGAAGATTGTATTTAAGAAACAACCACTACCTGAAGACACTAGATAGACACCAGATGTGATTTTACAGCTGTAATCTCACCAGCAGTGTCCTGAGTTCTTGATAATGATCTGGCTTTCAAGCTGTGGTCTTTGGCTCACATTTTGCTTGGAATGGTTCAGAAAAGCAGGTTGTCATGTGTCTCTGCACTTACACAGAAGTGCTCCTTGAACCTCTGGCTGAAACGTGACAGGCTAGAATACAGAACTGGTGTAAAGAGATGTGTATTCACAGGTTAGCTTAGCTTTATAGAAATTCTAACCCTTCATATATTTTTTTTACTTACTAACAAGATGTACAGGATGTTAGAAAGGTTTACAAGCTACCACTGTTAAATTAATACATTGGTTGCTCAAGTTGGTTTTAAGCAAAAATTTTCTTTCACAGAATAAGATGATGTTAATATTTGAGTTTGCTTTGCTTTGGAATGATGTTGGAGAGGATGCTGGGCACAATGCTTTTCCCATCTTGCTGCAGTGGTTCTTACACACACATACCCAGGGAATGATTTCTTGAAAGTTGTGTTCAGAAATGTGAGAATGAAGTTCTCAGAATAACAAATGCACAATTTAGAACAATCCTTTACATCTCACTTGTTGGGGGCACTTAATGAGATGGTACATGTAAAACACCTGAACCAGCTGGGTGTGGTGGCGAATGCCTGTAATCCTAGCAACTCAGGAGACTGAGACAGGAGGATTGCAAGTTCAAAGCCAATGGTTTTGCAAGGCCCTAAGGAACTTAATGAGACTCTGTATCAAAACATAATATAAAAGAGCTGGGGATGTAGCTCAGTGGTTAAGCACCCCTGGGTTCAATGGTACCAAAAAAAAAAAAAAAAGCCCCAAACCAGACCCAACATAAACTAAGCCTTATCCATTGTTGTTGTTATTGTTATTTATATTATGATTAGGAGTAATGATGCAACACATTGGTAACAGAAAGACAACCAGGCTCTTCTCCCAGTCTATCCTTAAGGCTTCAAGCATTAATTTAGAACCATGCTTTACTTCTACTTAGGATATTAGGTCTAAAACATTTAATCTGTCTTTTCTGTTAGAAAGGTATGATTATATATGTCAAAAAGGAGAATTATTCAAAGTTTAATTACAGTTTGGATGAAAAAGTTGATGGATTGTCTTTTGGCAACTGGAATGTCTCTCTAAATCCCTCACTTTAAAAAATGAGCAGTTACCTTATTAGAGCAACCACAGTTTCAATATGGTCTGATAATAGAATCTTAGTTTTATTACCTTGGAAGGGACTTGATGAACAGAAAGTTTGTATGACAATAATGATAATACTTGTAACAGTCAGAGTCTCAGGAAGACAAGGATGAGACACTCAGTTTGGGTAATTTGAAGACAAAAGGTCTACAAATAATCCCAACCTCATGCTGTTTGATCTTTGATTATTGAACTCCACAGTGTTGCCAAAGTGCTCTGCATTCGGTGGAAACCACACTCCAAATTTGGAGTTTTGATGTTTTCCCAGGTCAGACATAAACAGTCTGATCTTTCTAAGGATGCTAGACAAATGCAGCTCCCAGCCATCCCCAGACTTACAGACAACAATGATCCTCTGCAGAGTACTGTGTTCAAAGCTGTGATGTGCAGTAGGGCAGGTGTAGTAAACACATTTTCTTTTCTTTTTTTTTTTTTTTAAAGAGAGAGGGACAGTGAGAGAGACAGAGAAAGAGAGAAACAACTTTATTTAGTTTTTCACATGGCCTTCATTACTCCAACACATAGTTGTGTACGTGGTGCTGGGGTTTGAACCCGGGTCCTCGTGCTTGCCAGGCAAGCGCCGAAACCACTGAGCCACCGCTCCAGCCCTAGTAAACACATTTTCAACTGACAAATTTTTCTACTTCTGATGGGCTTATCCAGGTGAAAGGCCATTATAAATCCAGGGGCATCTGTATGTACAAAAATGCTGTCGGGAATAAGTCAATCAGTACTCCATCCTGAGTTCTCGCCACCCCAGGCCTGAAGGGGGAGAGAGGGAGTGTTACTAGTCCTGGACATAGAGAGATTCTTACAGGACTCCAGCGGAAGGCCCCCTGCCAGTTGTGACCCTTCAAGGAGAAGCTGGGGAGCAACAAGCAGAAGTCCACGCTCCTCCCTCCCTCTGATGGCTGAGTTTGCTTCCCACTGGTCAAACCCAACAGGAAGCCAGGGATTGGAGCCTACTGGTGTCTTTCATTCCCAGTCCAACTTCCCTGTTGAGAAAGGGGGAGAGCTGGTACTGTGGCACACAGGCTTAATCCCAGCATTTAATCCACAGGTTTAATAGGGAGGCTGAGGCAGGAAGATCCCAAGCTAGAGCCCAGCCTCAGCAATTTAGTGAGACCCTCAGCAGCTTAGCGAGACCTTAACTCAAAATAAAAAACAAAAAGGACTGGGGATGTAATTCAGTGGTAAAAGCACCCCTGGGTTTAATCTTCAGTAAGAAGAAGGAGGAGGAGGAGAATGGGAAGAAGAAGTAGAGAACAAGGAAGAAGACGAGGAGAGGGATAGACCATGGATCTGACAAATGTGAACAAAATGAAATAAAAATAAAATAAAACAAAATAACCCAGATACAGGCATGTAGGCAGTGACTCCATTACTATTGATACAGTTGTTCTGTCTCTTTCTCCTCCTTCTCCCAAAAGCTAGACAGGGAGAAATGGGATGGCTCTTCAAAATTTTACATTATATAAATGGCAATTCCATTTAGCATTTCACCTTTCACAAGCACCTGACTCTTAGGCTAAAATCTGAAGGTGATTTCATTTAAGATATTCACATATTCAAAGAAAGGATGTGTGGATCAGAAAGAAACTAGTTAAAGCTATTGCATTCTAATTAGATTAGCATTTTTCCTTCCAAATTCCCCTAAGTTGGACTCTTACTTAGTTTGATTCACAAAGTATAGCAAATGGCCCATTGCAGACACCAACATTAGTGGATTGGAATGTACTTACTTGCACTTAAGAATTTCAGGATTTTGAATCATTTTGGTTTCACATACTTTTGAAAAATGCAGTTTATTCAAGCATATAATCAATGTGATGGATATATTTGGTTACTTAATGATAATCATTTTAAGTATATCACACAAATATACAACATGGTTAACAGTGTTTTTCAGAGGGAAAGATATAGATTCTATTTTTATTCGTCTTGCTTATTCCCGATAAAGTAATGAAACAAAGGTATTGTTCTACAATTGTGTGCCCTTTTGTAGTAATTCTAAACCTTTTTTTAATGTTTTATCAATAATTTTATCTAATAGATTTCAAAAAATTAGAAATTAAATGTACCACATTCTCAGGAAAAGTCATATTTCATAAATATTCTATTCTTATGTGATCATTTATGAAAAATGTGAGGCCTCTGAAAAATTATAGTAGAAATTGATAAAGCTTTGAAACAAACAGAAGCAATCCCTCTAGTCATTAAATATTTTATTACATGGTTGAGTATAAATTTTACTACTGTAGTAACAGTAAAACACAAAGATGCTCAGTAAAAAATATTATCATCAATAAGTTTATGTAAAATTTTACATTAGGCAGACAAAGCAAAATGAAAGTGTTGGCATTCAGTGGGCAGGTGACCCAGAAAGGAAGCTCAGGATGCAGGAGACCCATCAAGGATGGAGATGCTTAAATCGACAGAATGCGGTCACAAGTCAAATGGAGATTGCGCAGTAAGCAGGGTCAGCAAAAGTTGGACAGAAAAAGGACTTGATATGCACAGGGAAAGCAACGATTAGCAAGGTGACAGCGAACACACCAAAAGTCATAGATGCTAAGGTCAGAAAGACATGGTGTGTCGCTGACATGATAAATGGGCAATTGCTGAAATTGTGATATCAATTCCACTGCATTTGGGCTCTGGTAGGTTAGGCCCCGCTGTGGTACTGGGATTCTGTGCTTCTTAAGTGTTCTAGCTCACGTGCTTGTATGTCTTGTTAGATATTCACAATGATTTTGATTGTATGTCTAAACTAAAATTTACTTTGTAATGTAAGAATAGCTAAATTATGTTATTGGTATATAAAAATCAGAATTAGGAAAAAAGAAGAAGCTGGCGAGTTGGGTGGAGATAAAAGGATGCCACTTAAAGAAAGATTAGCTGATGATTTGGGCGCTGCTCAGGTGTGCTGGGCGTTGATGTGTCAGGAGGGTATGGAGGGAGCCCTGCAGTGACTGTTTCATGCCAGGCTCCACCACGCACACCCTTGCTGCTGTTCTTGAAGCCAAGACACTGAGTGCGCATGCATCCTCCTTCATCTGCTGTCTGACCTGCTTTGAGGGTACAGATGTTCATAGTTTTTACACCCTGTCTTATCTACCAGTCCTAAGGACTTGGTTGCAAGTCCACCTCCTCTGGCCATCTTCTGTCTTCTCCTTACTGTCCAGGCAAAGGTGCCCAGTCACTCTCCCCATTTAAGGGTGATGTCTTTGCTTGCCTTCTCCCAAACAGAGGCCTCAGGAAGAGGAATTATTTAGATCTCTAGTCCTTGAAGAATAAAATAACTGCCAACTTTCCCAAAGGCAGTGGCTTCAGAACTCAGACTCTAAAGGCCTTGCTGAGCTTTTTATAAGGAAAGAAAAAGACGAAATTGCTTCTTCTTCTTCTTCTTCTTCTTCTTCTTTTAAATTGCCTCCGTGACAACAACTTTATTTTTATGTACATGGCACAAAAAGAAAATGATAAGACCCAAACAGAGAATGGAGGGATATAACATAATTGTATTAGAAACCTAGAGAAGCTAAATTTTTTTAATCTCATGCAAATTTTTATCAGAGCATCTTAGCAGCTAAGATGATAAAAGAAACACAAGGGATTAACTTGCTTTTTCCTCATGAAAAGTGAGTGAACACTTACCTGCGCTGTATTGATAAGCTACCTTTGCTAACTAAACATTCTCTGTGAAAGGTTTAATGGAACACGGAACTCAACAACAGTTGGCTAAAGTAGCACCATTGATTTTCAAGTGGAAATAACAGACACCTCTAACTGAGGACTAAATTAGTTCTTGGAAAATGGCTTCCAATTAGGCTTTGTACTTTGCAGGCTGCCTGGAGTTGGTTTTGAGAAATTATTCATTTTCTAAATGAATTTTAAAATTCATTTTTTTGGCCTGTCTTGTTGCTTTAAACTCTTTCTTTTCTTTCTTTCTTCCTTTTTGTTTTTAAACTGTCAAACCCAAGCGCTTAGACCCAGTAGGCAGGCTTAGGCAATTAGCCATTGGTCTCTAGTGTCAAGTGGAGATGGCAGCAGCTGGCAGCAGCAGAGATGCCACAATGAAAATCTCTGGAAGAGCCCTTGGAGGGAAGGGGGTGTGCACATGTAGAGGAGGAGTGATCCTAGGATGTCCAGAACAGTAAGCACTCAGAATCCAAAAACAGCCAATTCAGAGTCAGGCAGGAAGGAAGATAAGGAACCCAAGGACCCAGAGACACGCCAAACTGGGAAAGGGAAATCTGGTAAACCTAAGCCGGCATAGACGCAGGGAACCCAGTGTGCCAAGGGTACGAGGAAGAGCCAGCTCAGCACTGTAGCACTGAGCAGAATCCAAGAAAGGCATGGAAATCTTTAACTGAAATTTACTGCGTAACCCGGCCTGCCAAGTGCACTGCTGCCTATCTTCCCCAGTCCTTACCGCACTGTATAAAAATATGTGGTGTGGATATTGGCTACTTCATCACAGTAGCTGTAGAATAATATGGCGTGTATCCCTAGCTTAAAAGATGTTGCAAAGATCCAATAAACCCATTCATTAATAAAACCCTAAAATATATTAATAGTAATTAGTTACGGTGTTTTCATTTATTTCTAATTATTACAATGAAATGCCTGAGACAGGAAAATATTATAAAGAAAAGATGCTTATTTAGTTTACAGCTAGGGAGGCTGAAAGTCCAAACAGCATGGCATTAACTCTGGTGAAGGCCACCTTTGGCTAAACTACCTTATGGTGAATGTCAATGGAGGGAGGGCCTGTAGGATGAGAAATGACACATCTAGACAGGAAGCCAGAGAGTTAGGCTGTTGTCCCACAGTCCCTTCAAAGGCTTCCAGTGATTTCAGAATCTCCTGCTAGCCTTCACCTCTTAAAAGGTCTACTACCTCCACACTAAAGAGAACACGTGAACCTCTGTGGACAAATCATTTCTGAACCACAGCACATGGACTAAATTAACACTTTCCAAGCCCAAAGATTGCAACTAAATTAGTACAAAACATTGAAAGCAACAAGACCAAAGGGTGCAGTCTACCTCATTGCTTATGTTAATAAAATATATACTACAAGTAACTATTAGTGCAGAAAAAGGAAAAAGAGCTGGGTGTGGTGGCACATGCCTCTAATCCCTGCAACTGGAGAGGCTGAGGCAGGAGGATCACAAGTTCAAAGCCAGCCTCAGCAATTTAGCAAGGCCCTAAGCAACTTAGAGAGACCTGTCTCAAAACAAAAAATAAAAAGGACTAGGGATGTGGCTCAGTGGTTAAGCTCCCTGGGGTTCAATCCCCAGTATTCCCCCCACCCACACAAAAAAAGAAGAAAAAACAAAGCAAATAAAGAATAATGAGAATTCTTTTGGGGAGGTGATGGGGGGTTAAGGAATGGGTTCTTGTTACATTGTCATAGCGTAAACATGTATCGATGTTTAACAATGAATCCCTTCAATATGTAAGACTATGTTGAACCAATTAAAAAATTAAAAACAAACAAAATTATTTTTATAAAAGATGAAACTAAGCACTTGGAAAATTCAAGGATGATAACTCTTGGTTAGAAAAATAAATCCTTAGGAGCTTATTATCTTAATATGTGATTTTGCTACTTGTCCATCACTATATAGCATTACATGTACAGGATCTAAAACCAAAGAAATTAAAGTACAGTAGTAGTATTAGGCCCGATAGACTCAAGAGACAGGCAAATGGTCAGTTTTCCCAAATTATTTGGCATGATTGGTCCCCTTAATTTGCTTATTCATTCATTAATCATACTGTTATTTATCAATTATTCATAAATAAAAGCAAAGGTGTTGTGTTAGGGTGAAAGGAACAGCTTTGAAGGTGCCTCCCTTGTTCCTGGGCCACTGGAGGAGACAGCTGGGAAGCATGGGCTTGTTACAGACCTGGTCCTTGCGGTAAGGGGTGAGGCCCAGGAAGAAAGCTGCTCAGAGATCATTTTCGTGCCAGACTAGAAAAACAGTTTTTGCTCTTTTTTGAGGTCTATTTCATTTTTAAAACACAAAAGCACTTCTTTGATGTCCCATCTGTACTTGGTAGCTTTGCAAAGAAATGCTATCATAAACCTTGAGGTTTATGCACCTGACCAGGCTTCAGGTGACATTTGGATCTTTTAAAAGGACAAAGGTTTGTCTTCAGTGCGGATATATGAAGGAGTATTTTTAAATTCTGAAAGTGTTCCCTGAAGAGGGCGAGAATCCTCCCAGCAAGGCAGAATCATCATAATAAATGTCAAACACCCCAAAGGGACTACTATGAAGGGAGCAGTGCCCTCCCAGGGGAGCCAGTGTGGGATTTAAAATGCATGCTCCTTGCTTAAATATCATCCCTTTTATGGTAGGGCAGGCCCTAGTTTTGTATAGCTCTTAGTTAACCAGAATTTAGTACTTTCTTGCTTTACCACCTTCCTTTGAACACGGAACAATAATGGTTTTTCTTAAACAGTCCTGTGAGGCATGGGAACTAGGATCAGATGAACTGGATTTGGGTCTCAGCCCAGCCTCAGACTGTAACCTGAAGGCTGTCATTCAATCTCTCTAAGCCTCTATTTTCTTCCAAAACTTTTTATTATGAAATTTTACAAACACAAGGCAAAGCTGAAAGACGTTGACAGTGAACACCCACAATTTCATCACCTAGATTATCAGCTTTTTAGTACATTTTCCTTATCACATATATGTCCATGAACACTTTGCTCCATCCATTCATTTATTAACCCATCTTAATATTGGTGGACTTCAAAGTAAATTCTCAGATATTAGCATACTTCTCCATACTTCAGCATCTTTGTTATTAACTAAAATTGAGTATTACTTACATCTTTCTTTTGATATTAAATGCACATACAATTAAATGCATGAATTTTTTTTAAAGAGAGAAGGATAGTGAGATAGAGAAAATAAATTTTTATTGAGTTTTTCACACGGATTTTGTTGCTCTGACACTTAGTTGTGTATGTGGTGCTGGGGTTTGAACCTGTGTACTTGTGCATGCTGGGCAAGCAGCGTAACCACTGAGCTACCGCTCCAGTCCCAAATGCATGAATCTTCAGTGTACTGCTGCTGACTATTGTCAAATGGATGCCCCAACGTAACCCATACAGAAATGGATGGTTGAGCTTCCATTATTTTTAAAAGTTATAAAATGGAGTTGAGAGTACCTGTCTCAAAGAGTTGTTGTGAGGATAACAAGAGCTAATTGGAAAAGTGCGTTGTAACTTATAAAGCGCAGCCAAAGGCAAGATACTGTTTCTACTGTGGTAATTAATATGGTCATTATTTTTTTTGAAGAGTGTCAATATTAAATGTGCAAACTCTGGGAGGGTGATGGTTACAGTTAGACTTGTAACTGAAATAAATATAAATGTTATCACTGCCCCAAAGTAAATTGTTCAGCAATTTGCACACAAATGCCCTCTCACGATAATGACATGTCTGTAGCCGTCTTGGGAAACTGCCTCCTCGGTATCTGAAATATGTCATGCCATGAGAGGGTGACAACATTATCTCTTGCTTCAGTTACCCTTGCTATGCTGCAGCTTTCAAGCCACCATGGTTTGGCATTACATTTTACCTTTTGGTTCTATCACAGTTCATGGGTGTTTGATAAACCAGAGGGCTAAGAGTCAGAGAGAACAACTGGCTTTCTTTTCTCCCCTAACAAAATCACACGTGGCAATGAAGAATCAAATATGGACATTTGACCAACTAGTACTAATATTTAGGTGCCAGGGAATCCTCATTATAAAAATAACTAAGTTATGATGTATTTGGTTAATAAACTGTTATTGTCAGAAAGGTTGGATGGGACTGGTCTAGAAATTGGCGTGCCTGAAAATATTGGGCAGATATTGAAAGTGGGTCAAAGGAGTTTATTATGGAAGAGCAAGCAGTATGAATTTCAAGTTTTCATTGGTTCCCTTTGAACCCCAAGTTCCCAGAAACAATGCAGAAAAACGAGAAAGAAGGAAATTCTGTCTTTGATGAAATTCTTGAGCTACCAATTTGAAAAACAGGACTGCTTGGTTTGTGACCTTTTTGTTAAATGAGATAATAGATATTCTAATTGTTTAAGCCTTTTGAATTGAGTATTCTCTAAGTTGAAGCCAAGACCACTGGACATGGCTGGTTAAGCTTGTTAGGTCATCATTGCAATAGTCAAGATGAGAGGTGGTAGGGTCAGTGGACAAAGGGGAAGGAAATGTTTGGGCTATGTTTTGGAAGAGAAATTGATATTTGGTCTTGAATTGAATTTGCAAGTTGTTTAAAGAAGGAATCGAGCATGGATTCTTATTTCTGCCTTAAGCAACTTGGTTAATAATAATGCCCTTTACAGGGACAGGGAAATCTGCAGAGAGGCAATTTTCTGGGGATGAGAAATTAAGAGTGCAAATATAAATGTGAACATTCAGTTGGAGATACTAAGTAGGTGTTTCAGAGGAAAGTTCTGAGATGGGGCTATTTATTGAAATAGTATCTAAAGGTATTTAGCTTTTTATTGGCTAATAATGATATTTAAAGCCTTCTCTTGGACTAGGACAGTGCATCTAAGAACTCCAACAATTAAAGTTTGGGTAGAGAAAATAAATTAATAAAATGTCAGGAATAGAGGGAGAGAGAAAGGAAAAAGAGAGAGACTGAGATTCAGTAGAAGCACCAGGTGGGTGTCATGAGTTAGGAGAGGGTAAGAGGAATGCTTCTTTAACCCTCAGTTGATTTTGGCAACATGAAAATCACTGGTGAACTTGGACGGGAAGATTCAGCTTGATATAAATGACTTGAAGAGGAAATATAGAAGTTTTTTAAAAGGTAGGTATCATGCCTCTTAATTCTGCATGTAGTTGAATATTTCAGGGAAGAATAGTTGGTAAACTTTCTATTTTCCGTTTATGAGAACACTTTAGGGATCTTCTCTGAAGATAAATCAATTTTCTACTCTTTGCAGGTAAAATAAGAGAGTGATTTGCTGGTACATTCAATAAGGAGCCTGAAATCTTTCTCTACCAAGACATATCTCTACAATTTGCTTATAAGCAATAACTTCAGATTTGAACCATATCATCCTCCTAGCCACTGCTAAATTCCTTCCTTTTCTTTATTTCCCTACATTCTTTCCCTAAGATTACAAATGTGATCAGACTTTCCCATTTCTTTCATTGCTCCTGCTTTTTTTTCTAATGTCATATCACCATCTTCCTATCTCTTGTACTTAATGTGTAACTCCTTAGAAGTCCACACAAACTGCTTACATTTCCACATCATTGTCCTTCGTCAGTTCACTGCAGTGGTCTTTGTTCTCATTCCTCCATGGAAGCTTTCAATGGCAACACGGAGACCAAATGCAATGACATTTCTCGTTTCTCCACCTCTTTAACTTTTCTGGGGATTTTATTAATTTTGCTCCATTACTTCAAAATTTCTGGCATTTGTTTTCCTGGGCTACAGCTTTTTTGAAGCACTTTCTACCTTGCTGACAGCTCTACATGCCTACATAAAATATTTCTCAGGAACTTGCCTAACCTCTTCTCTGCATTTTGCCTTTTTCATCATCTCATGAATCTTAGATTAGCATATAATGGGCTTCATCATGGGGTGTTAAGTTTTCTCGACATTTCCTGCCTCAACTCTTGTAACATGAGGTTCTGGAAGTACTCCACCTGTCCACCTGTTCCAATATTGACCAATCTCTTTGGTTCATCATTTAAAGAGCAGAAAGTTCCTATATTTAGTTTTATTCTGCACTGAACTTTACCATTATGCCTACTACATACATACCAAACATGGTAATAACAGTCCCCAGTGTGTCTTCCCAGTCTTTTGACCAATATCTCTGGGAAAAAATCTTTAGGGCTCAATCTAGGGGCTCCTTATTCTGGTGACCTCACTCCTGTCCTATGTCCCTCTGCTCACTTCAGCAGAGGTAGTTGTTGCATATTGTCTTATCCATCCCCTCTGAATTAACTGTAGGTTCCTTTTTATTCTTTTAGCCTTTCCACTCTAGTGAAACAAATTCCCTGAGTTAAAAATTCCTGTTTATTAAACCCAGCAAAGGGGTAGTAACACATAACCTAGGGCATTCATAGAGATGTATTGGGAAGAAGGGGAAGGGTGCAAGGGGGAGGGAGAAGGGTGGGAGAATAGGGTGGGATCTAAGGGGTAAATCTAATTTAAGAATATATACATATCATGTTGTTTTGTAGTATGCATTTTTGATTGTACAATAACTATATTTCTAAATTTAAAAAAATTCCTGTTTGATATACCTAGTAAGACCCTGACTAGACTCTGAATGATAGACTGACTAACATGTTTTGGCTCATATCACAATGCATTACTAGAATGGGAGGTCATAACTGAATCCCAGGTTAGTTCTTTAATGAGTTAGCTAATTCTAGCCAGCCCATTCTCTGAATAGGGGTCATTTTTCTACACCCAAATAATTGGCTGGAATTGTGTTTCAACTTTCCCCATTCTAGAGAAGCAGAACTACCGGCTATTCACCTGACTGAGAATTGCCAGTTTCCAGAGTACTCTATTTCTATATCTGCATTCACCAGGTTTGATTTAATCTGTTCTTTGTTTTGCTGTTAAACAGCAGTCCAGACTGTATCAGGTCCTTCAGCATGATACATTGTCTACGGACCACTTTCGTGAAAGTTCAGTGTTATCATAGTTTAATTCCTCCCTCAGTTACAAATTTGAACTTCTCTTCATGACCCACCATTAATACACACCAGTGTGTGTGACCCAGGCAAACTGGACACCATTCAGGGAGATCAAAACTATATCTAGACCTTGCCTGCTCTTATAGGTGAGGCTCCTAAGATATTTGGTTAGGATTAAACAACAAAATGGGCCTGAACCAACAGGCAAAACATCTTTAAGAACCTTAGCTTGGAAGAGTGAGGGCACGTCGTATCTTGCAAAGGTAGCCAAAGATCATCATAGCTAAGACCATATAGTCCCATAAAATGAAAAAGGGGCTCCTTATTTCCTGTGAGGATAATTTTTCTAATGACATCTTCCCATCTGAAGAACTTCAGAGCAGAACCTCATCCAGTATGTTGATAAGAGAAGCCAGAGAGTTCATTGCAACCTGGGAAAGAGAGAGTTGAATCCTTGAGATTCATGATAGAACGCAATGATCCTTAGAGAAGAAAATCCATTAACCCCACAACCACGTTATTAAGGGGAGTCTTTTAGAAAACTGGCAGGGATGGACTAAGGTGACCATAAGATACTGTTCACTTGTCAAGTGAATGTTAAAAAAAAATGAAAGAAAGAACAAAACAAAAACAAAATAAACAAAAAACAACTCCACACAGCAAGCTGCCAGTGTGACAGGAGGGAACAGAGCCCAGTGCAGGCGTAAGAGCTCTCTCCTACACACCTATTTCATTCTGAATATGGGACGTTGGGTAAGAAGCTTGGGATAGAGTGACAAGCTAGAAATAATGTTGAATGAATGGAAAACTAGGTTGTTAAGTGAAAGACAGATAACAATATGTGGAAATCGACAAACTATGGGAGGTTCTGTGAGAGAGGAGAGCAGTTTGTGCTGAGCATGTGTAGGGATTGCACTAGGCATCCGTCCCGAGGTAAGAGATGAGTGAGTTAAGGACCAGAAGAAAAGAATCACACCAAGGAGGAGGGAACCATGGTCCAGAAAGAGGGAGTTAGGGTACCCTGAAGAAGCAGTTGGACTGCAGGGTAGCACGTGGAAAGGAAGGTTGGCAAGTGGAAAAAAGTGTGTAGTAGGCAGGGCTAGACGCTGGAAGGCTCTTTAGCCATGCTGAGAGGTTAGGGCCTCCTCCTTCTTCTTCTTCTTCTTCTTCCTCCTCCTCCTCCTCCTCCTCCTCCTCCTCCTCCTCTTCTTCTTCTTTTTTTTTCCAAGAAAGAGGGAGGGACAGTGACAGAGAAAGAGAGAATCAATTTTATTTAGTCTTTCATGTGGCTTTCATTGATCCGACACTTCGTTGCGCACATGGTGCTGGGGTTCGAACTCGCGTCCGTGCACATGCCAGGCAAGTGCCGTGACTGCTGAGCCACCGCTCCAAGTCCCTGGGCCTTATTCTTAAGCAATGGAAGTCATTTAACAATTTGAACAGGGAAAAACTCGAGGTACCAAATGTAATAATAGTAAAGTCCTCCTCCCAAATTTCCACCTAAGTATGTCTAATGCCACAAGCTAGTAAGCAGAGTCCCGGAATATTGTTTAAAGTAGCTGACTTTATGAAATGGAATTTTTGTTTATCTTATATTTCATCTTTTTAAAAACTGAATATTAAGCACAATATATCCATGTCTAGAATAGAATAGTGTAGATCATGTTCCCTCAGTAAGATAAATGCACTGGAAATATAGAGCAAGTAGATCCCCAGGCTGAGCTGCCCCTCATCACATTGCCTTTTAGTCTCGGAAACGAACACACTCCAAGTTGTACACACATGAGTAGCCCTGAATGAGGATTGTGATTTCCTAACTGGACCTCAACAGAGAGGAGAGGTGTCTTCCCCTTAAAAATACAAAATGTACTACACAACCATGGAAAGAGAGAGGGA
This sequence comes from Aplodontia rufa, assembly GCA_004027875.1. Taxonomy (NCBI): domain Eukaryota; kingdom Metazoa; phylum Chordata; class Mammalia; order Rodentia; family Aplodontiidae; genus Aplodontia; species Aplodontia rufa. Next base: position 26,227 of record PVKS010004462.1, on the reverse strand, counting down.
AATGAAGATGAAAGACAGACAGCTGCAGACGGGAAGAAAAACAGCTGCATATATGAGGATTTCATCTTCAGTAAATGGAAAGGAAGACTCAGGAACCTCCGCAGCAGGTACACTTCCAGAGACAGTGGGAGAAATTCTTGTTTCTCAGTTGACTCAGACTAGCTAGCACCTTGGGGAAACCAGGGAATAAGCTGCAGAAAGCTGACCTGAGCTGGGGCTTCTTGGCCTCTGGTTTTGAATAACTAGATTATGCTAATTTTTACCTGGTGAGCTGTTTTCACATGTAAGTTAGTATCAACATTTGTAAATATAACTACATAAAACTATTATGAGCACTTAGGTATCATTAACCCAGTGTTTTTGCAATTACTACCTTTGACTTAATAGCTTTGTATTGAAAGCCGCATGCAAAAGAATTTTTTCCTGGACTTAAAGGAGGAATAGCTCACCCACATGAGCGCCACCTGGCTCAGGATCTCCATGTCTAGATAGGATCAGTTCTTGGTTTATTCCTCCAGGTTACCAATTCCGGGAAGCTCTGAGTTTTGAACGATGAGTAATAATCATAAGAGCAGTTAATATTTATGAGCATTTTCTATGTGCCAGTGCTGTTCGGAATGCTTAACTTGATTACTTCATTCAGTAATACCCGTAACCAATTTATCCCTGTCCCTATTTACAGATGAGGAAACAGGCACAATAAGTGACTAGTTCAAGTCACACCAGAGAAAGAAGGGGCGTCAGAATTCCACTGTAGGTGGCACCTGAGTCCATTGTTTTAATCATGCTGATAGGTATCAGGAAACCAAATTTTATGGGAGCTGTGGTCTGAGCTGTCTGCCTGCCAGAGTGGGGTGAGATGTGTCTGACAATGTCAAAGCCTAGATCACCCTGGGAAATGGGTTTGGAACCAATAATGTTGGCATGATCCACTTTGTTAGCAATAAATACCTCCAATTGTCTTAAGAGTAAAATAAATACGTGGGGCTGTGAGATTAGTTTATATGAAAGTAGTCACGGTTCCTCTCTCTTTCTTAGAGTTTCCCAACTATTTTGGAGGTAGTATGGCAACTTGGTTTTCTGGAGTCTCATAAGCTTGATTTAACTACCATTGTACATCACAAACCCAGATAAGCCCATTTTAGACTATAACTTGGAATTCTGTATACAGCATCACCCAAGTAAAAGATTTCACTATATAATGTATTTCCTTAGCCCTTTCTATTTCCTGTACTCCTTGGGAATTTTTTCATGTTCTGTTGCTTTCCTCAAATTTCTGTTCATACCTTCCTCCTATTCTTACTCTCAACTAGTAACTTTCTTACTAACTGAGAAAATTAAGGTGACTGAACACAAACTTCTACAAGTACCCATATCATAGGAGCACCATATGTTCTACATATATTCTACCATATATTCATCATATATTCTGCATATGAGACCATACAGTCTATTTTCTTTCCTGATAACTCTGGATGTAGCATCTTGGCTTCTCAACAATACCAACCCCAGCTCATGTACATGAAAATGAAATTGCACTCCCTGGGTCCCACGGCAGGTATGGAATCTCTCTTTTCTTTCTTGACTCGTCGGCTCTTCTTCCCAATGTTGTGCATAATTTCCATCAGATGTCATGGGACCCATATGCTGTGGCATTTCCCTGCTACCCTCCACAGCCATACTCTAACAGAATTGCCTATACTTGATGTCTCCCAATTCTCTCCTCCAATTCTCTCATGAGTCCACAGGAGTCATGCCCTTGTTCTTTTCTCTCAATGCAAGGCTTCAATATTGTTGAAACCCAATAGTTGAAGCTTAATCATATTATTTAAACTGTAAGTGACATAGTTGATCACTCCTTCCTCCTTGAAATTATTTCTTCATTTAATTTCCAAGCTACCACACTTACAGTTTTCTATAACTCAGATTTCTCCTTCTTGGTCTTTGATGTTTCAGTTAGTATCTCTGTCCTCCAGACATTGGAACACACCAAGACTCGATCCTTGGATCTTTTCTCTTCTCTTTATTTACTTATTTTTTTAATTTATTTTTACTTCTGGCCTTTGTTTCTCTGACACTTAGTTGTATATGTGGTGCTGGGGTTTGAACCCATGTCCTTGTGCATGACGGGCAAGCACTCAATCTGTTGATCACTTTTCATGCCATCTCCTCTGATGATTCCTAGATTTATAATTCCGATCCCTACTGCTATCCTGAACTACACTCATATCAAGTGCCTACTCCAGGAATAAAAATATAAACTTCATCTTTTGTTAGCAAGAAATGAGGAAAGTTAAGAATTGAAAAAGATGATAGGAAGGATGTATGGCAGATCCTATTTGTTGCCAACTCAAAATCTATTCCTGTACCTACCTGTTCCTTGCTAGCAATACTCTGATTTTGTTCAGACATTTGTGTTTCAGGAGAGAAATCCCATACCTACTGCAAGGATGAATCTTCTACAATCTTAAGCAATGAAACAATACTTGTACTGAACATTTGTTTAAGATATTTCATTTCTGGCCAATAAGAGGAGAGGAGAAAGCTGATGGAGGGATTCTGAGATAGGCTTCTTTGCTGAACAAAAAAAATGCACAGACAGAAATGATCACTCTTCTTCCCATGGACTTTGGAGCGGGCAGGTGGCTTAGATGCCTGGAGCCACAGAAGCTAAGCAACCCCATGGAGCTCGATGGAAGACAAACTCATATTGAGGGTGGCAAAGTGGGATGAGAAGGAGAAAAGCGATCCCCAATAGTATGAGGAGTCTTTGCAGTGGCTAACTCCAGACCTTCTCTACTGCTAAACTTCCTGTTGTGAGCACACAAATTTGTCTATTGGTTAAGCCAGTTGAGTCAGGATATTATTTTTACTTGTAGCTTAAACATTAAAACTGACAGTCTGCAATCTTTTTTTTCAGAGCAGGATATTGCAATAAATACATCCAGGTTTAACAGGTGTAGTCAAGATTGCAGACCTTCTACCTTTCTTTCTGCTCACCTGTTCTTTCCATCTCAACTGCCCCCAAACCACTGACCTCTAGGTTCCCTTTTGGCTTCTCTGGTAGAATGTCCGTTCTGTGAAACATGTCCTTCCTCACCATTCAGCAGAGAGACAAAACTGAGATTTCCCAAAAGAAACTTTATAGAAAAAAAGCATATGGATTTCCTCCTTCTTTTTATCTCCTTCTTTTACTCCTTTATGTCCTTCCCTTCTCTTTCTTCTTATTGTCTTGTTAATTTATGAGCACAGAGGAGGCTGGCATAATTTCTGGGACTTATCTTAGTCCTTGTCCCTCCTGAAGTCTCTCTGAAACGGAAAAGGGCCACTAAACAGCTCTCAGGCAAGCATAGCCTTGTACTGTTGACACTGCCAATTCAGGGAATCAATCTTTTGTCTCCTTCAACCTTGATTTGTGTAAGTTTTTTGATTAAGGGAACCTGTGTTCCTAAGTAATTTATACATTCAGTTCTTCAACAAATATTTGTAAATATGTACTACAAGCAGGCCATTAGTCTAGGAGAGGAGGAAACAGACAGGCAGTGGCCCTGCCTCTGAGGGGTTTGTAGTCTAGTGGAATACGGACAATAAAGTGAAAATAAATAACTTCTGAAGGAAATAAACAAGGAGGCATCATAAATGACAATGAGGAGGACAGAGGGGCTACTGTAGGTGAAATTGTCACATTGAGTTTTCCGAGATTATTTTGGCACTCCAGAATAAAGGATGGGAAGCAGCCAGATATGCAAAGCCAGGAAAAGCTGATCCAAGCCATGAAAGCACGCCGCGGGGGCTCTGAAGTCAGAGGGGGCTGGGTTTGTCGGACGAGCACAAAGACAGACATAGGGCTGGGACACAGAGGGGTCAGAGAGGTGCTCAGGGGAGACCGTGGGGGCTTGGGGACCACAGGAAAGCATGTAATTTAACAACAGGGCCATGGGAAGCCAGGAGAAAGTTTAAGAAGAGAGTGCTTTAATCTGACTTATACTTTCAAGAATTCCCTCTGACTACTCTGTGGAAAACATATTGCAGGGGCTGGAGTGGTGGCTCAGTGGTTATGGCGCTTGCCTGGCATGCGCAAGGACGCGAGTTCAAACCCCAGCACCACGTACACAACGAAGTTTTGGAGCACCGAAAGCTGCATGAAAAACCAAATAAAATCGATTCTCTCCTTCTCTCTCACTGTCCCTCTGTCTTTAAAAAAAGGAAAAGAAAACAGATTGCAGAGGACAAGATAGGAAACGGGAGACCAATTTCAGAGGCTGTTTCCATACTCCACGCAGGGGAGGATGATGGCCTAAGCTTATGGTGACACAGTGGGGGGAGAGCAGTAGGCAGGTTCAGGAACTATTTTGGAGGTAAAACAAAGATATTGATGAATGTTTAGAATTGGGAGTAGGGTAGGAATGAAGGAAATGAAGAAAAAAATCTAGTTTTTGACCTGAAGAAGTAAAAGATGATTGTGCCATTTCCAGAGATAAGAAAAATTAGAGAGAAACTGATTTTTGATCTAGGGATGATTATCAAGACTGTTTTGAACATTCAGTGTCTATAAGATATTTCTATTGAGACATCCACCAGCTGCTCAGCGAGGCTTGCACCTGTAGAACAAACTCTTTCACATACAGGGGAGAAAGCTGTTGCCCCTTTAGATGACTGTTAACATGCCTTGGAAGTTATTCTTTCTCTTTCAGCAAAACCTCTTTGGATACACATTCTAGGATCACCAAGGTCACCTCCTCACTCTGACGCATTCTTTTAGGCAACCCTTGGCTCATGATCATACTGAACTGAGCATGCCCAAAAGTGTGGAGCTTGCCACCTTTCCCTTTTAAACCCGTGACCTAGAACCCTGAACTGAACGTGCCCTCCAGGTGCTTTCCTGTGTGAATAGGTATAGGCTCCCTGAATCAAATCCCTATGCTTTGTAAATAACTCCAGTGATTACCTTACGTGCTGCAGGTAACAGATGTTTCTCCACTCTTTTAAGTCCTGGTTTTGACCTGGCTTTGCACTAAGATGCAAAATCCACTGTGTTCAGTTCCTTATGCAACAGATAAATAGAAATGTTAGCCATACACGTGGTGTGTGTGTGCATGTGCGTGCGTGTGTGCTGCAACAAATTACCACAAATATGGTGCCTTAGAGTAATAGTTGTTCTCTCATGTGTCCTCGCAGGAGCCCTGAAGTCAAATTAGTTTAACGATGTCTAAACTGAGCTATCAGCAGACCTGTTCTGGCTCCAAGGACTCTAGGGGAGAACCCGTCCCTCGCCACTTTCAGCTTCTGATGACAGCGGTTGGTTCTTGGCTGTGGCTATCTCGCTCCAGTTGCTGTGTCTGTGGTCATATTCCCTTCTCTTCTGTGATCTAATATTGCTCTGCCTCCCTCCTATGAGGAGACTGTGACTATATTTCGGGCTTACCTAAACCACCCAAGTTAACTGCTTCATCTTAAAATCCACAAATCCATCCACAAAGTCTGTGTCCTTCCATAGTTGGTTAAACTCACAGGTCCCAAGCGTTAGGATATGAACATATTGGTCGTGGATATTATTCAGTCTATTACAAAGAAAGAGAGGGCAGATAGATGAAAATAGTCAGAGACAGAAAATGATAGAGGATAGATCGATCGATCGATGGATTCTGGCTTCTTAGAGTAACAACACTTTCCACCTAGCTCAGAGTTTTTTAATGGATGCCCTGTACAGATGTGCCCTTCTATTTGTCATGGTATATTCTATGACTCTCAAAACTCTTGTCCCTAATCTTTTATTCCATCTTGTTCAGTTTTCCTGAGGTAAATATTTTCTGTTTGATTAGGCTCTTTACCTAATCAATTAGATAGTTCCATATTTTACTGAGCACTCTCGTATGCCAGCTACACTATCTATCATGTCGTGAGAGTCTACCCTACATGAAGCAGGTCTTTGGCTATTTTGCTCACCACTGAACTCCAGGGCCCAGAGTACATATGCTAGGTGCTCAGTAAAAGTTGGTTGATTGAATGAATAGATGGGGTGGACAAATAAATATGTACTTGGTCTCTGAGTTCAGGGAACTCTAATGTCATACGCTTAACCTCTAGCAGGTAATGAGGGATTCCTTTCTTTATAATTCTGAATGAGTGTCAGGCAAAGTGACTTTAATGACAGCTGTAATGTTCCCGGGAACCTGCCTATGTTACATCAATTCCTCTAGTGCCTAGCAATAGGCTTATTATTGCTTTCTAAGGTTTATTAGGTTTATAGATTTATTTTTATATTTCTAAGCAAGTGAATCCATTTTGGAGTGCAACAAATTATGTCTTGTCCTTCTATCTTTGTGGAATGGGCTAATGGCAAACTCTTCATTTAAATGAATAATGAAGCTCTGCCTAACCTAGATTATCCCTTCCCTTATTCACCTTGTGTTCTTTAATGATCTGTGATCCGTTGGGTCACTCTGATTTTGGAAGGAAGTGTATTTCTCAAATGCTTCAGCTGCCTGTGCATTCACATTGCTAGTACAGTTTATTTTCTTAAACTGCAGTTAATAATAATAATAACTAACAGAAATTCATTAAAGAAATAGAGAGTTAGTATTTAGTCATGCTCTTTTATTTTGACCACTATTAAAAACATTCATTTGGGTGGGTAGTGTGTGAAACTCGGAGTCTTGTACATACCAGGCAAGTGATGTACCACTGATCTACACCCCCAACCCCTAAAAGATTCATTTTGTAACTAACCCAGAAAGCTACAAGATAGATCATATGCCCTTTGGTTTGCAATGTGATCTGGAAGGGATAATAACATAGTATATATGAAAATATCTAACAAAATAAAGAAAATTAGACATTCTGATACAAAATTAAATTTAACATACATCTCAGAATTTTCAAATTTTGCCTTTTGGAATAAACAATTTAGGATCTCCAAACATCGTGATTGCTTTTGAATTGCTTTCAAACTTGGGGACAGATTAAGGCATCATGGTAGACATGTAAATGAATGTGTCTATTCCAAAGGTATATACATGTTCATTCTTCAAATAAAATACCAGCCTGTGTTAAGAGAAGAGAATTACTTAGAAAAACATTATGCCTCTATGGAAACTGATAATATACGTGCAGTCTCAGCACCAGAATCTTTTTTGAACACAATATCCAAAAATAGATAAACATAAAAAGAACAGGCCAAGCAGAGACGAATGAATGTCTTGATATTAAGGGAATAATAGAATTGTGGGAAAGAAAGATGTAGCAGTAAGTAGTAAACAAAATTTCTGTATCATTATTTTAAGCATATCTTCAAGAACAGAAATACAGTAGTCATCATTATTATTATCATCACCATCATCAAAAACCATTAAAAGCTTTGTATGTTAATAAAATGTGGCATGATTATGAGAAATTTTCATAATTTCCTAGGAGCTAATATTTTAAAAGTAGGCCACTCTGAAACATTTATGTAAGTGAAAAACACACTGATGTCTAAGTAGAAGGGTAGCATAATGCTGACATAGAAGGGTTATAGAAGTTCTTACATTGAAAACAAATCTATCAGTAAAAGAAAGGGACAGGATAGGGGGAGGAGGTGAGGGAGCATTGGCCAATTTATATTGTTATATCGTGTTCATGTGTGAATATGTAACAACAAACCCCATCATTATGTCCAACTGTAAGGCACCAATAAAAATATGAAAAAGTCTCATATGGAATTTCTGTGGACTATCATCTCAGTTTAATTGTTAATCTAAAATTCTTCTGAAAAATAGAGTATTTTAAAAACAACCTTTAGGTTCCATTTCTGTTGGAGGTGATATAAGTTTGGTGGAGTGGCAATGAGACTGTCTCAGAACGTCATGAAGAATGAGCAGAGGGCAGGAAGGACCTTGAGGCTCTTATCTAAGCAATCTATTAATGCCTTCTGGGGGAAAAATAGTTCTTTCCCAGTTGGAAGCATGGAACTGAGGTGACAGTGGCAACAGCCACATGATATGTTTTGAAATAAAGATCCTGAATACCAGCAAGGTCCCTGGACAATGGAGGTGCCACAAGGCTTAGGAAGAAGTAACTCATCAATCTGAGATGAGAACCCTAAGGAAAGGAAACTGGCCTCCTAAGAACCAATGGGACATTCAGATTGAGTAAACCATAGTTTAGTTTAGACACTGTGAACACTTATTTTTTAAGGGAAAATAAATATGAACATTTATAATAGCATAAAATGGCTTACCATTTTAAAACTGCCCAGAGATTCTGAACTGTTTGACCAGATTGAAGTTGAACCCATTTTAGAGAACAGACCAGTATCTGTACTAAATTTGTCAGCTTATGCACAGCGAGCTAGATACCGTAAGTGCTCCAAGAGCTGAACTTCAAAGATTTGGCCATAACGAAATATTTGGACTTGAGGACAAAAGTCTATCTCACACTAATATAAAATCCAGATTAATTAATAATTTCAAGGTGAAATGGAGACAACACAAATAGTTTTGGGGGGAATCAATATATTATCTGGGCAATTAGAAAGCATTTTCTAAGCATTATACCAACATCAAATACAATTAAGAAAGAGAACAATAGTTTTTATCATTTTTAGTATAAATAGACTAAATAGTATAAATAGCTTACAGTATTGGAAAAAATATTCATTGCAGATTTATCAGATAAAATATTAGGATCTTTATTATATAAAAAGCTCTTAGAAAACAATGACTAATGCATGAGTACACCAGAAGAAAAGTGGCAAGGGACATGAACAGGCAGTGCTTGAGAGAGAAATACAGATGACCCAGACACACTGAACATAGCGTTGGCTCTTACTGCTCTGAAAATAGTTTCTAATTATAAACAAGAATGAGATGTTGGTCCCCTTCTATCACTTAATAAAAACCAAAAATAATTATACCAGTGTTCACCATGGAACAACCAAAAAATGGTGTCAGAAATATAGATTCATCTTTTCTGAGTAAAATTTGGCGATAATTATTAAAATAATTCCTTTCGATGCTGGAATTCCAACTATACAAATTAGGCTGAAGGTATTATCTTCTCTGTATTTTTAATATTAAGAGGTTGGAACTTCCAAAAGTTCCAACTATAGAGAACTCAATCTAATAGATTATGTAACTTATATAGTCATTAAAAATTTTAAGAATTTCATTTTCATGTGTTTTGAATAAATTTTTATTCATTATGAATTATATTGGGAAACGTTTAGGCTCTGTTGCTTAAAGCCCAAATGGTAGATTACAGAATGGCTGCAAAACAAAGTTGTGTAAAGAAGAAAGGAGAGAATGTGCAACAAATGTTAATGAAAGCTATCTTCTGATGCTAGATTATAGGTAATATTAAGTAGCTGAATTCAAAGTCTCCTCATACTTTGCCCCATAAAACTCAGGTTTTGTCCTTTTTAGTTTGAATTGGTTATAGAATTTTGAGTCAGTGTTCTCACCATGATACAAAAATGAATCAAGGACAAAATTTAGGACAACCGGCATGATAGATGGAAAGTGAGTGGTAAAATTATTTGATAATGGAACAATTTTAAATCATGCTGCGTGGCTTAAAATGAAGACTCTGGAGTAAAAGAGGAAGGTATGATAAATTGGTTGGGCTGGTGGTGTCTACTCCTGGGATTTGAGTGAATTCCATCTCAGGAATCTGTTTGCATAAAGTTCCCAGCAGCCATCTGGGAAAGATCATCTTAGGACACACTTGGCTTAATAGCAAAGTATTGCAAAGAGTGACTAAGTGGCTTTGAGTTATCACGGTGACTGTTGTTCATGAATATCTCAATGCAATGCTCATGAATTTCCTGAGTCCTGGGAAGGAAAATCGTTACATCAAAATTCAAAGACCAGATCTACTTTAAAAAAAAGAAAAAAAAAAAAAAAGAACTTTGCAGACAGTAGGGACACAAGTGTAGTCTTCTGAGACCATTCTAGTAGAAAGTAATGCCAAAGGGGAGAAAGGCATTCTGCCAACTGGCTCACATTGCAGCTTTTACCAAAGCAGCTTTGTGTCCTTGAATCATGTCACTCAAATTCATATTTTCACTTAGGTCTTAACCAGGACTAGTGCTTTGATGGTTCCTTAGTGGATCTGGGGATAAGTCAAACCAGTTTTGAGAAGCTTTGGGTGGGGGGATGCCAAGGGGTGAGTCTGTTATTATGAACCCCCAAGTTATGTTCATATTGAATGAACACTTGTCTTTGATCCAATGTTTTAAAAACTTATTAACAGCAAGATACTTTTTGTGAACTAAATATATGTAAATCAAAACACAGATTGATGAAGGCAGCACTGATTGACATGGGAATGGGGGCAGATGTCTTAAAACCCAACTGGTCTTGTCACCCCTTCTTGGAACCATTGGGGCTGAAAACAGATCTGTCCAGCTTCCAGAGATGTGCAACAACTTGCTCAAGGTACCTAGCCGCATGTCAGGGCTGGATCCTGAACTGCTTTCCCAGACTTTCCCCATGATATCACTTCCTATAGCCTTTCTTTAGCACTTCTTCCTTAGAAACCACTATGGTAATCCTGTTAAGAGAAAAAGAATTCTAGGAGTGGAGAAAAAGAGGAACAGTAGGAGTCATATGGTAGGACGGCCCAGGAGGTGTGACAAGCTGTAAAATCCCCTTCAGAAATATGCAGACTCAACACCCCTGCCCCTCAGTGCCTTGACAGCGGAGTTCTATGGAGTTCTACCTCCATAGAACTGTGTATTCTAGACGCATGAAGGGACACCGACAGGAGCGGGTTGTCTGCAGCATTCCTTCCTGCTCTTGCTTAGCGTGGCTGAACCTGCTGGCCTTCCAGGGTCGCCGCGGGCCCTCAGAGAGCCTTTGATTTAGTGCGTAAGGGAATTCCCACCGGCTGATTAAATATTTTTACATTTTATCATCTTCCTGCAGTGAACAGCTTTTGGCATGCAGAGTATTTTTATAAATGTTATAAGTAAATATTATGGGGTCAGTCACAGAGATGAATACAAATCTATGAGCTTAGGAAGCCTAGAAAGCATCAGGTTTCACCTAAAAAAAAAAGTGGGTTGGAAAAATGAAAACATTGAGAATCTGAAAATGCACATCAAAGTATCACAACTGTGCGTTCATTATCTAATGTTAACAGACTTAGATAAAACAAAATTGATTTCACATGACATGTCTGGTTATCCCAGGGGATGTAATTATTTTAGCTATGGAGCATTTATTAGAAGACAGTAAGATTACACTTTCACATTCGAAACTACCAGTTTGGGTTTTCAGACAGAACTAGATCCTTCCACAAAGCAAGACAGATTCCCAAAATGCCAAGGCACTACTCAGAGTTTCCAGGGCCCTCAGTTCACTTTTGGTTTATATGGTCCTTTGGAAAAAAAAAATAACTAAAGTGTGGGCCACAGAAGCATCATGATCATGCTTCAGTGCCCTCTTGGGTAAGAGGGTCTGGGTGACTTGCTTGGAAACTAATGTCAGGAAAATCCTCCTTGACACAGAGTGATTCACTGCTGGGATTTGCTCCTTCCAGGGAAGCCACTAAACGTCTGCTGTGGCTGGCCTGTCTCATAGTCCCAGACCTGGAAATCCCCGAGGAATACATGTGCTGTGGTCAGCAGTTCCTAAGGACACTGCCTGAAGAAGCTGCCCCAAAGCAGCTTTTCCACTTTCCTTCCACCTCGCATAGTCCCTAGCCCGGGTCCGAATGGATGGGAGATGTGTAAGAGGTACACATCATCTTTGCCTGTCTATTTTTGCCCTATCAATCTTATTTCTCTCAGTGGTTTGCTGGTTGCTCTGTGCTACCTTAAACCAAAACTTACAGCAGTCCAAACCATTTCACGATTTTTTCTCATTATTTCAAGTACATTTATTCAACACATTTATAAATTCTCTCCCCTTCCAAGGTGTTAGCAAATTAACATTATTTGCTGCCATCTGCAAATTCAAGAGCTGCCTAACCCAGATAATTAATAGAGTCTTAGTGTCACGAATATAGTAGGCAGTCAATGAATATATTAGGAAGGAAGGAAAGAAGAGAGGAGGGAATAAGAGGGAAAAGAAGAAAGAGAGGGGAGAAGGGAGGGTGAAGAACTGTGAGAAGGAAAAGAGGGAGGGATTGCTGTGGAGCAGAGCTCACATTCCTCCTGGGTGATTTTCAAACCTTTGGTAATGAGGAGATTGAAGGATAAGCCCCTAAAAAACAAAAACAAAACAACTCAACACAACAAAACCCCTCACAAAGCCTAGGTAAGCTCCCTCCTCTAACAAGAAGGTGCAGCAGAGATAACATGGCAGAAGGGCCTGGAAACTGGAAAGGGTCAAAGGTCAGTTTGAAATGAGACTCAGAAGAATGAGGATGAAGAGGCAGATTGAGCTCCAGGGAGAAAATTCTGCCAAGATCCATAATTCAGGTCTCCACAGTCCTCAGAATTCTCTGGAAAACCATTTGAGAAATTTTGGTGTAAAAAGAGGATCCTGGCAGAAAGTCTAGTAGGACATGGGAGAGGGTCTTCTGAGAATGTGTCAGGAGGAAACTGCTACAAGGCACAGTTATTTCAGTTCCAAGACATTAAGACTTCACTGACTCATTCTAGGTGAGTTCCTCAGTGTTAAAAAAAATAGCTAGGAAGGGAAAAACAGATGGACAGTAATTTTTTAAAGACTTGGCAAATCATGTCTAATTTTAAGGGTTAGATTTATTATATGAATATGGAAAGTAGAACTGTGAAGATAATGACAATTTATTTTTAAAGAGAGAGGGAAACAGTTCTATTTAGTTTTTCATGTGGCTTTCGTTGCTCCAAGACTTTGTTGTGTACCTGGTGCTGGGGTTTGAACTCATGTACTCGTACACGCCAGGCAAGCGCAGTAACCGCTGAGCCACCGCTCCAGCCCTGATAATGGTAATTGCTAATGAGATGAAATGATTACTAACTGCCAGGCGCAGTGTTAAATTATGCAGATACTTCCATCATTCCCACTTTGCAGAAGAGGAAACTGTGGCTGACAAAAGCAAAGCAAAGAGCTCAAGGCCACACAGCTGCTGGTAGATGGCAGGATTTGAACTTATGCTTCAAGTTGTTATTCTATTCTCTTTCCGTTTGGGGCCATAAATGCCTACACACAAAGTGAATAAGTCCTGTGGAATCCTGTTCCAAGTTGAAAAGTAACATTTATTTCTAGGTTTGAGTTTTCACCTACTTAACTTGCCTATCTCTGGAGCAGGTTTGCTTAAGCACTAAATTATGCCACCTGACAAACTAAAGGGATGCCCGCCTTCCCTTACCCTTGGACCCAAGCACAAAACATGGGCTCATCAAATCTGCAGTTTGATTCTTTATGGTGCTTCTAGGTCCCTGGAGCAAAAGCTCAAGTTCCTACTGAATGACTTGACACGTGCAACTCAGGAGGCTCTGCTTCTCTCCGACATTCCTCATTGCCTTCCTATCCTCTGCTTCCAATCAAATTGCAGATTCTCCGATGGAGGAAATTTTGTTTGTGTTTTAAAGAGAGAGAGGGACAGTGAAAGACAGAAAGAGAGAATCAATTTTTATGAAGTTTTTCGTATGGCTTTCATTGCTCCAACAATGAGTTGTGTACATGGTGCTGGGGTTCGAACCTGCATTCTTGTGCATACCAGGTAAGCGCCATAACTGCTGAGCTGCAGCTCCAGCCCCATGATGGTGGAAATCTTGATTGAGGAATTCTTGAGCCATCTTTAGAGAGAAGTGTGCTTGGCTTTGTAGCACATGTGCAGGACATTTGTGCAGGGTGCTCTTAAAATGATGTTTGGATTTTGTTCAGCTCTTTCTGTCGACTCTACCTTCCCATTTTGGTCCTTTGTACAAAGAACATTGTATATAAAACTCAAGCCCTGGATCGTATCTATAGCTAGTCCCAGTTCTTCATTATGTAAAGGCTGCTTTCAGAGTCTCATTCTACAGCATCTAGAGAAGATTCATTGAAAGAAAGGCATATTTCTTCAAAGTTTAGCCATTGTTACTTCTTAATGGAAATAATTGGATTCCATTGTTTGCTGCCCCTATTGGAAAATACAGAGATCCCAAAGTCCCTCATAGCAAAAGTATTAGCCTATGTTAATCCACTGTTTCCACTTTCAAAATATGTTGCTGCATTAATAATAAAGCTATCTCAAATGTGCCAAATCTAAAAAAAAAAAAAAAATAAAGAAAAGAAAAAAAAATAGCTTCACTCCCAGACTCCACTATTGTGACTGTTTTGCTCGTTGATATTCTATAATCTTATCATTCTTGGCCACACATCCCCATACCGCCCTGGGTTATTTATGAAGATAAATCCTGTGCTGAGATCAAAATCTGCAATCAGTTTTTTAAACTAGGTCTAAATTTGTTTTTGCTGCTTTAAAAAAAGATTTGGAAAATATTTTCCAATGGGTTTATTTATTTAAAAAAGATTTTGTTAAAGAAATTACTCAGAACAAAAACTATCTTTTGAGTTGTCAACTACCAACTACCACATATTTGGAATATCTTGAATTATCTAGGAACTGACAGTTCAGTTTTATTTTTTTTATACCCTGAACTTTGTTATTATTTTTCAATGTTTTCAGAGTGTGTCTGCCTGAAAATATGTTTCCAATTATTAATTTTTGGCTCCTTGTGAACAATGGTTTATTAGTGAATTGATCTTTGTATTAGCCATGTTTTCTGAGCCTCAACTTCCTAATATCTGAAGTGGTATAATTAATATCTACTTTTTAGAAGAATTAAATGACAATACATACAAAATAAGTGCTCAATAAAGGGTATCTTGAAAATATTACATTAATAGTACAGTTTAAAATGAATGATTTGATTACAATGATTATACTTGGGACACATCTTCTATTCCCATGAAACTGCATACTCTGGGAGGATGGGCAGTGGCCTTCCTTGACCTTGAACTGTCCCCAGCCTTCAGCATGGTCCTGACATGTCAGTCTTTTAATGAATAGTGCAGGACAAAATTCATGTGAGTATTAGTTTGCCATGTTGCCCATGGGCATTGATAAATAAGAGTTGTCTTTTCTCTAAGTACAAATTTAAATTTTGGTTCTATTTTTAAAGGTACTATTTTTTGTTCCACCCTTATGTTTAGAAAACAGGATTGGAAATTCTAACACAAATTCAGTAAATTAGTGTTAATCAGGTTACACCTAAATAAGTCAGCAGATAAATGATGTAGTCTGCTTTTCTGAGTGGTGTGGGGAGAAACTGAGACAACTTAGGAGAGGGCAATAATTTGTGATTTGCTTTGGGGTTTGTCTCAGAAACAATGAGCTACAATCTGGAGAGCTGAGCTGGGGCTAAGAAAATATTTTATCTCACATGGAATGTGTTGACCTCTTCACAGCAAAAAGACCAATGTCGTCAGGGTCATTCGCTGGAAAGGATTATTTGAAGGCACATTGAATGTGTAGATTTTTCTCTAAAAGGAATATATTTCTCAACTTTCATCTTGTATGCCTTTTCTATTCTTTAAATTATAGAAATAAATTTATAAGAAAGTGTTCCATACTAATTCACAGATATCTGGTGTTTCTGCAACACTCCAAACATATTTGGCTCAAACTATGTTTAGCTCCAGGTTTAAATGTTGCACATACACATTGAAGTGCTTCCTTTCCCTGAAACCTCTGGTGACTTCCTTTGACCACAAGACAAGAATTACAAATTCTTGGTCACCCCAACTCCCACCTACCATGCCACATGCAATCACTAAAGCCACCTTCATTTGGATCACCTCTCATCATAGCTCTCCACATAGGCAATATCTATAATTTTTCCACTCAAGCATATTTTCAACCTTGACCTTGAAGATAAAATATATTCCAAATTCGGAAGTATAGTATTATGCACTTTAGTCCTAATCTCTTATTCCTCTGTGCTATATGGATAGCTCTTTGTACTATTTATAGCACATGTTGGGTGTTCTAAATATATGTCAGACTAATATTTATACGACCCTATACATTTAAATGCTCTTTATACACTAAAATGTATAATACTGTACACTGGGAAAGGAAGCTACTTCATCAGATTTGGAAGGATTACCAAAGGATCTTACAGAAGGATTGCCATAGTAAAGAGGATGAATTAAAGATGGGGCAATTGATGTATTTAATCTTACTTGATTGGCCCTCTTTCCTAGACACAGAACACTCTAACTCTTGGCCTTTCTAATTGTCTTCTCAATTCGGGGAGGCAAGATGATCCCACTCCTGGCACAGGTCACTATGAGGCAGGATTGGTGCTCTACATTGTTCACCCCTGAAGGGAGCGCAGTCTTGCTTTCTGTTCATTCACTTGCCCTGTGGGAATTGAGCCATAAATTTGTTTACGTTTCATATTGTGAAATAAGGCCAAGGCTGTATATTTAATAAAAGATATTTTCTGATCCATAAGATCATCCCTGATGAATGAGTTCATTCAGAAAAGTGAATTCCTATCTCTTGCCCAAAATAGCCTTCAGACTCTGTTAGTTTCCAAGCACATATCCACAGAATCAGATGCATTTCTCTGAAAAAGAAATACCAACCAAGAGTGCAGTGTGTCCATCAGGGTTTCAGCAGGAAACAGATGGCATTCTCAGGCTGAATAAGTGAGAGTTAGTAAAAGAGTGATTTGTCACAGTGTGGAAGATTTAGGGACAACCAAGGGGAATGTTGAAGGACCCTAGGGCTAAAATGGCAGAAAGTGATGGTGATGGGGAGCTCTTTATCGGTCCTGGGTCTGTAGAGAAATGTGTTAGTTCTGTATCTCAAAGAGGGCATCTCTACAGGAAAAGTCACTGGAGGGAAGCTATGTCATTTGCTGGAAAGCACAGCCAACTTGTGCATATGGCAGGAAGGAAATTAAATGCTCAGTCTTCCTTTATTCCCACAAGGTAGCATATCTGATCAATCTGTAGGACCTACTCTAGAATAGGGCAGGGCAAAGGTGAGTCTTCAGAGCAAAAGGAGAAAACCCAGCTCAGTAATATTTTTAATTTGTGGTAAATCCATATAAAGTAATACAGATGTGACCTTAGCAAAATGGTGAACTGGGACATGCCAAATTCGTGTTCTCCCACAAAAACATTAAAAACAAACAAAAACCAGAAAACAACAATAAAACACCCAAGTGCCACTTCCCTGTAGTCCCAACCATTTGGGGAGGCTGAGGCAGGAGGATATTTTGAGCCCAGAAGTTCAAGGTCAGACTGAGCAGCATGGTGAGACCCTAACCCAAAAAAAAAAAAAAAAAAAAAAGAAAGAAAACTGTAGCTATGTGAAGCAAATTTGTAAGTGTTCTGGAAAAGAATAAAAAGTTTGTAACAACCAAGTAAACACCCAAATTAGATTTTTTTTTCAATATTGCAGGAAAGTTTTGCAGTGTTTTATGTACTTTTGCTGTTTTCTTCCTCTGGTGGCAATAGTGTTGGTCTTGAGTGGCAGCAACCCAGTATCTTGTTCCCTTCTTTGAACCAGAGAGAGAGGGCTGACCTTATTTGAAGATCATTATACATATTTTTTCTAGTCTGACTGGGGATCCCCAGTGAAATGATTTGATTTTCTTTCTCTTGTAAAACTCAGAAAGCAGGCAGGAAAAGCACGGAGTACTATTCATAAAAGCTATATGGGGATGATAAACTCACAGATACCTGGAATCAGAGTCTCACTGGAGACGTAACAGACCATCTAAAGACTGAGGAAGCTGGGGAGAAACTCTTTGGGAAATCAGGATATTCAAAAGTAGCTGCTTATATGGGAGAATTTGGAAAACTACACTCCTACCCAGGTAAAAGATGTATGCTAGAAATGTCCTGAGAACATCTTAGAGTTTCTTATAAGGCTGATCTCCAGGTCCAAAAAGAATTAAAAATAAACACCTCCAGCATAGACCCAGGCTGCTGGAAATATTTTTGTTTTTGTTGTTGTTTTGTCTATTTTAGCTCCTGGATTTCATGGAAATCTCTGTCAAAACAATAGCTAAGCTTAAACTAAAGGAATAGAAACTTCCGTGAGTGAGCACACAAGACAAGAAGCAGTCTTTGTAAAAATAGTTTGAACAAGTCTCAAAACACATGGACTACTTATAGCCTTCAACAATCAAAAAATAAAACAAATGAGCAAACTCTGAGAGAGGAGGAAAATATGATTTCCAGAATTACCACTTTTTAATAATCGAACGTCCAATACATGACAGAAAATGGCAAGGAATGAAACAAACAGACAAACAAACAAACAAAAAAACCCAACCAAACAAGCACACTAAACATAACAATAACAACAACAACCTATACACAGGAAAACCTGACTCATTCACACAGACAAAGTGAATTGACAAAAACCATCCCTGAGAAAGTCCAGACATTGGATTTCCACAAAAGGACTTTAAGACCACTCTTTGTATTCAAAGTGCTAAAATGAAGAGCTAGAGGTAATTGGAAAAATGATATATGAAAATATCAACAAATTTGACTCAAAAATAAATGAAAACAGAAATTCTGGAACAAAGATGTACAATAACTTTCATGGAAAAGTCACTACTGGTACTCAAAAGCAGATGTGAACTGGCAGGAGAAAGAATCAGAGAGCTTGAAGGTAGAACATTTGAAATTATGGAGTCTGAAGAGCAGAAAGAAACAAGCAAGAAATATGAACAGAGCAAAAAGACTTAAAGGACATCAAGAGGACTGATATATATGTTAAAGAAATCACAGGAGAGAGAGAAAATTGCAAATAGATTAGTTAAAAAAAGAATGACCAAAATGTCCCCAATTTCATGAAAGACATCAATCTACAAACCCAAGAAAACCAATGAACTCCAAGTGGAATAACCTCCCCACCAAAAAACCCCCCACACATACCAAGATACGTTATAATCAAACTGTTAAAATCCAAAGCCAAAGAGACAATTGTAAAATCATCCAGAGAAGCAATGTGTCACATGTAACCAATCCTCAATACCATTATCCTCCTATTTCTCAGCAGAGAACTATGGAGTACAGAAGGCTGTGGGAGGATATATTTGAAGCACTGAAAGAAAAAAAAATATCAACTAAGAATTCTCAACAGCAAAGTTGTTTTGCAAAAATGAGAAAAATAAAAGCTAACTAGATTTACCCTTTAAGAAATACTGAAGGAACTCCTGAAGAGTAACTCAAAGCCAGATGAAGATATAAGGATCTTTGCCAAATGTAAATAAACGAGCATATAGAAAGGCCAGTATTTTGTAATATTGTTTTTAATTCCATTCATTAGTTTTTATGAGGCTTATAAGATATATACACAGAAAATAATTATAAATCTGTTAGTGGCTATATAATGTATAAAGATTAGTACTACAAAATTAATAACATAAGGTGGGAGGGTGGAACTTTACAAAGAGTAGTTTTTATGCAATTGAAGTTAACTTGGTATCAAATCAAATTAGACTGTTACAGTTTTAGATTATATACAATTGCCATGGTAACCACAAAGAAAATATCTATAGAATAAACATGAAAGTAAAGGAGAAGAATGTCATCACTATAAAAACTCAACGAAACACAAGAGAAGGCCTTAATGGAAGAAATGAGGGATAAAATAAGTTATAAGACATATAGAAAAAATAACAAAATGGCAAAAGTAAGTCTATCTTTATTAGTAGTTACATTAAATACAAATGGGTAAAGTCTCCAGCCAAAGGCAAACACTGGCAAAATGAATTCTTTTAAAAGATAGAATGATAAGATGTTGATAATCGCTTTAGATCTAAAGACAGAATTAGGCTTAATGTGAAAGGATGGGAAAAGATGTTCTTTCTAAGTATTAACCAACCAAAAGAGTATACTGGGTAGTTGCAATGATATTAGACAAAAATAGACTTTAAATGTAAAACTTACAAGAAACAGAGAAGAATATTATGTATGAATGAAAGTGCCATTTCATGAAGAAGATTTACTAATTCTATGTATGTATGAATTAAGCATCAGCCCTCCAAAACATATAAAGCAAACACTGATAAAATTGAAAGGAGTGAGAGATTTCAATATCTCACTTTCAATAATGGATAGTACAACCAGACAAAAGATTAATAAGGAAATAGTAAACTTAAAGAACATTATAGACCAGTTGGATTAGACAGACATATACAGAACATTCTACCCAACAACAGCAGAACACACATTTTTTTTCAATTATACATGAAGTATTATCCAGTAGTTAATATGTTAGACCACAAAACAAGCCTTAATAAATTTCAAAATTTCTGATCACAGTGAGGAAAAGCTGGTAATCAGTAATACGAGGAAAACCAGAAAACTCACAAATGTGTAGGAATTGAGCAACACACTCTTTGGATCAAAGAAGAAGACACAAAGGAAATTAGAAGTTACTTTGAGACCAATGAAAACAAAAACGCAATGTACTGAAAGTTACAGAATACAGCAAAATTAGTGCTAGATGGAAATTCCTTGCCATAGACTCTTAGATTAAAGAAGAAGTTGGGCATGGTGGTGCATGCCTGTAATTCTAGCTATTTGGGAGGCTGACCCTTGACCTTGATCTCAAGTTCAAGGTCAGCCTAGACAACTTAGGGAGGCCAAAATTTAAAAAATTTTAAATTTCAAAATTTAAAAAAAAATAAATAAAAGGGCTGGAGTTGTAGCTCAGTGGTAGAATATCCTGGGTTCAATCCCCAGGACCTGAAAACAAAATCTCGAATCAGTAACCTAATTTTACTCTTTAAACAACTAGGAAAAGAAAAATAACACAAACCTAAAGTTTGCAGAAGGGAACTAATATAGATTAGAAATAAATAAAATAGAATACATAAAAATAGAGAAAAAAATCAATGAGTGTAACAAATGTATTAGTTAAATTGACCAAGCGGGGGGAAAGATTTGAATAACTAAAATCAGAAATCAAAGTGGTAGATTACCACTCATAAAAATAACACATATTACAAGACAATGCTATGAACAATTGTGTGCCCTCAAATTTTATAACCTACTGAAATGGATAAATTACTAGAAATATACATCTACTGAAGTTGAATCATGACTAAATAGAAAATCTGAGTGTTCCTATAACTAATAGAGATTAAATCAATAACCAGAAGTCTCCTACTGAAGAAAAGTCCTGAGCCTGATGACTTCATTGACATTTTAAGCATTTAAAGAATCATCATCAATCTTCAAATCTCCTGATAAACTGAATAAGGAATTTTTTTCCTAATTCATCCTACGAGGCAGCATTACCTTGATGGAAAGATACCTCAACAAGTGGAGAGAGCAATGGCTCAGCGCTTAAGGCGCTTGCCTAGCATTCACAAGGACGTGGGTTCAAACCCCAGCACCACGCATACAATGAAATGTTGGAGCAACGAAAGCCAAATGAAAAATAAATAAAAATTGGTTCTTTCTCTCTCTCTTTCTCTTCACTGTCCCTCTCTCTTAAAAAAAAAAAAGATGCCACAAAGAAAGAAAATGACAGACTAATACCCCTTTTAAATGTTGATGCAAAAATTCTCAACAAAGTATTAGCAAATCCAACACCATATTAAAAGTTTACAATGGCTAAATTATGGAAACAACCCAGATGCCCCTCACTGGATGAATGACTCCAAAAACTGTGGTATAAATATACCAATATACCATGGAATTCTACTCAGCAATTAAAAACAACTGTATATGCGACCTTTGAAGGTAAATGGATGGCTGAGTGAAGTTAGCCAAACCCAGAGAGACAAAGGCCGAATGTTTTCATTCATTTGTTGAGGCTGGAGCTAAACCCAGGCCTGTGTGAAAGGTTGTCAACCTTACATATTAGTTCCAACAAAGGCGTAGCAACACATAATCTAGGGCAACCACAGATTTGTAGGGGGGAAGGGGGAGGAGGGAGAATAGGGAGGGATCTAGGAAGACAATCAACAATGTAGCATAGCCTTTACCCCCTGAGAATCCAAATAATACTTATGCAATTGTTTAATTCTGGAAAGCTCACAATCTAAGCATTTATATTGTTTGTAGGGGTGAAATAAAAAGATTTAAGAGATTGAGGTGTGGGTGATGTGGGGGTAATTCTGGTTTAATAATATATGCATATCATATTGTTACTTTATATGAATTTATGACTGTACAATAACTCAACTCCTTAATAAAAAATTAAAAAAAGAAAAGTCAGACAAAAAGTTTTATATACCATATTCAGACAAGATTTATTCCCAGAATGCAGGAATGATTTGAAATATGAAAATCAGTCAATGTAATACACTACATTAACAGAATGAAGGAAGAAGAAAAAAATCCATTCATCTCAATTGGTGCAAAGAAAGCATTTGACAAAAACCAAAATCCAAAGCAAAACAAGACAAAGAAAAACCAACTCTCTTTATTTGGGGAGGTACCAGGAACCAAGGGCTACAATACGCCCTTAATATAGAATGTTTTGCGTCTTCAAAGCAGTACCCCAAACATTCAGATTATAGGATTTTCTCCCTCTTAATTATGAAGAAACTGAAGTTAATAGAACTAAAGTAATTTATCAAAATCACGCATATAGGAAGGGGCAGAGTCAGAATGTATGTTATAGGTTTTGAGATTACAAAGCCTAGGCCGTTTCTACTGTACCTGTGTGTATTTTGGTTTGGCACGTAAGAAGAGTCAAAATGAAGGTTCCAAGAGCAAACTTGAGAAAGCCACCACCCATCTGTTTGGTGTCTTCATCTCTATCCCTTTCCCTGCTCGTCATAAAGCACCATGCTTTTGACTGTATATTCACTTTCATTGCTGAAATGTGGGCCTGGCCCGTCTCATTTCAGTACTGATTGGACTGGTGGACATCATCCCTTCCCTTTTTGTAATCTACCCAGGGAAAGAAAGGTGCCTGTGGAATCAGCGGCTGAACATTCTGGCAGCAATGGCAGTGGCAATAGAAGCTGCAGAAAATAAAAAGGAAGTTAATAAACTGGGAGAGCTGGAATCAATTTGGTTTTGACTCAGAGTCATACTCTGTCTGTTTTGAAGAAAAAAAATCTCTCTAAAGGTTGGTGCCAGCTCACTGGAATTGAGTTATAAATAAAAATCAGAATTATAGTTTCCAATTTTTTATGAATTTTTAATAGGTACATTGTTCAGCTTCCTGACAAAATGATGAAATGCAGACCTGCTAAGTCACAAAAAATGCCTGTGATATTTGTTTACTTGGACTGTTACAAGACAAGAGATCTTTTAAGATTATATTCATTTTGCAGAAAAATTCAGAAATGTGCTTCTGCAGACTTCTGAATTTGTATGCTTTACTTTTAAAGTCATTTTCCAATCTATTACCTTGCTTTAGCACTGCAACTGCTGGGGCGGAGGTTGGTGGTTTACCTGGTAGGCCAAGTGTTCTCACTTTATAGATGCTGTTTCCAGATCAGAAAGTGCAAGAGCAGATGAGGATCCAATTTTTGTGATGTAGTCTGAAGTGAAGGGGCATTAGCTCATTTTAAGAGGTTGTATTTTTCACAGATGGAATGATCTGGTATTTCTGGATAGGAGTTCCTGGTGTGTGAACTGGTTTTTCCTAAAGTTAACTAGAGTTTGCTAGACTGTTCTAGAGAAGTAACTCTCCATTTTGGCTTAGGTTTCATGTGTTGCCCTCTGCTCTTTTGTAGCTTTAGAATATCACTGGCTAGATGCATGAGGATCATCAGATGCGAATGTGATAGAGGAGTATTTAGTGCTTAACAAGCAACCTTACAGGTTACCTGTGATACAAAGGCTCCACAAATCAGATTAAATGCAATGCCAGATTCACAAGTCAACCCAAAGGTGTCTACTATGAACCTGACCTATGAAAGATACCTGCTCCCATGATTCTCAAGAAAATGGAAAGTTTTAAGAGAAAAAATAAGAAAGAAAGAGAAAAACAAAACTTCCATTTACACTTCCCACCTGGTCAGGTGACTAACGTTATCTTCTTTAGGTTGAAGCTTTAACCATGGGAAATAGACTTGAATTAAGCAAGAATGTTGCTATCACTGAGAACAATCTGCTTATGAAGTTTGCCAGATTCCGATGTTCTGTCTCCCAGCCAAAATGACAGACTTGTGAATCCTCTGCCAGTGGTGTGGGTGGCGTATCGGCTTCATCTCTGAAGGTAGAGGGTACAAGTACGTCACAGGCAAAAGACACTGATAACTCCTTTTCAGACCTGCCTTTCTACGTTGAAGTACCTCTGAATTCTTTACAAAATCTTGGTAGCAAGAGTGGAGGTGCGTAGACGTGGAGTGCGGAGAGGAGATTAACAAGACTGGTACACCTGGAGGCCAGGTATTCCTAATCACCAGCAATAGGAGGAGAAGGCCCACTCACACTAATGAAAGCCCAAGGTAGCATCCATTTCCCTTCCAAAGCATTTACCAAGCTCTTAAATAAAAGACCCATTCTCAAAGGTCACTTATAGGTCATAGGAGATGCCCCTCTCCTCCAGCCTGCAAAGAGTATGGTCTACATCAAGTACCTTATCTGCTTTTCCAAATTCTTACCATCACTTAATTCTGCTGTCAGCATTAACAAGTTCAAGTTCAAATACGGAAGTATCTTCCCTCTCATTCCCTGAAACTCTCCACAAACCACTGCAACTTCCGGTCAGAGCACACCTTTGAGCGGTGACAGGGAAGTGCTGCTTCAGGAGGGTGGCCCTGCCAGGGTGTAGCCTGCCCTCCGCAGAATGGAAGTGGAGTGTGCCCTTTCACTGATTCAATCTGCGTGTCTAAATGTAGCAGTGACACCCCTTACTGTACTGGTGACACACAGCCCCATGGGGGATGAATAATCACACTGACAGTCATTTGTGGGGTAAGCAATCGAGAACAATGGTAAAAACTGATCCCCGATGTAAAAATGAATACCACAGACTTCAAAAGATGTTTTATTGTAAGCTGGGGCTTTTGTTCCTTGCTCAACTCTTCTATTTGAATTCTTTTTGTCTTTAAGCCTGAGCAGCTGCTCTCATTCATAACCGTTTCTTTAGCAGGTTGCTGACAGGGTGACTCTTCCTCATTTCCTAAGCTCTCTTGGAGGGGTCTGACTGCCAGACTGGTAGAGAAGGATGTACCTCAGCACATCCAGGTCACCCGAAGGTGGAACAGTTGTGAGCCCACATCCTCTGGTAAAGTCACTTCCCCTCCACTTTACAATAATAAACCCACTTTCATATTATGTAATTTAGATTTTCAGGTGACTCTGTAAACATTCATTTTTCCATTGCAAGTTTGGAATGCTCTTACTAGCAATTTACTCATTTTCAATAAATGGTAAAATAAAAGTAAGAACCACTCAATTTAGTGAAAAAAACGTGTATAAATTGAATAACTTGACTTCTTTTGTTATTTATGACCAAACGTATTTTCCCCCGTCTCCAGTAGATTGATTACATTCATAAACACTGGCATGAGGGGAAGTGCCTTCTATTGGCAATGGGAGTGTCTTTGATGATCACAGCACACTGAGCCCTGAGGTGGAATGTCTCAGCAGCAAAAGTTAACGAGATGAGTTGACCATGTCCATAAATGTCTTCAAAGAAGGGCCCACGTTGCACAATGTAGGGTCAAGGGTGAGGTTATGTGAATCTCCTGACCTCTTCTCTTAACCTCCAGACAAAATAAGCTTTGCTCCAAGTTGCCTGGAGCCTGGAGACTAAAGACAGGGAACAGAAGTGCAGCCATGTTGTGGAGTAATGGGTAAATAAAACCAGGAAGCCTTTTATACGTCCTACAGGCCAACTTCTTCATTTACAGCTGAGGCCTGCAGATGATTCGCAGGCAGTGCCCTTGAGTGTGAGCTGCAGGAATCAGAAGGAAACAGAAGCCCGACAACAAGCCACTCTACTGTCTTTCCTGGAAAACGTGACCCCAGCAAAAGCTCTCTATCCTGAGATGGAAAGCACTATGTCAATACAAATTGTCTAAGGTTGATAACTGCACTACACCTGAATACAAAAGTATCGTTATTCTTCGAAATCAAACACTGAGATATTTAGGGGTAAAGAACCATATTTGGGCTGGAGCGGTGGCTCAGCAGTTCCGGTGCTTGCCTGGCATGCGCAAGGACATGGGTTCAAACCCCAGCACCATGTACACAACAAAGTCTTAGAAAACCAAAGGCCACATTAAAAACTAAATAAAAATTGCTTCTCTCTTTCTCTCTCTCACTGTCCCTCTTTCTTTAAAAAAAAAAAAAGTACCATGTAACTAATCTCAAAT